>SKCR01018150.1:0-20426 GCA_019454045.1 Zanthoxylum bungeanum | reverse complement strand
GACACGTGTCACGGCGCATTTTAGCAAAGTCAAACATTTCTCAGTTTCTGATTTGTGGTCCGGCTACGTTAGCACTGTTCGGGCATGTTAGACGTCGCGATGCGGAAGGCTTGGCGTCGCGACGCGCGCGTAAGACCAAAATATCCCTGTTGACGCATTTTTGTCCGTTTTTGCCCCAAATCGCCTCCAATGCTTTCCAAACTTATTTATCTGCAAAATAACACAAAATACATCAAAACGTTCACAAAACTCGAGAAACTATACAAAATATTAGGTTAAATGAGTTGGAAATAGTGATAGATTTACCTTTCATCACTCCCCCAAACCTAACATTTTGCTAGTCCTCGAGCAAAACATAGAGTAAAATAACATAAATAAATTAACTAAGCCACTTTCGTAGGGATCACGGTTGCATTTAGCATATGCAACAAGCCTTTAAACCCCTAGGTGTCCATAGTGGATGAGTTGTAGTCTCGTGAGGGTTTACAGCAATGATACCCACAAACAGTTTGGCTTGGCGTCGCGACACTCGTAAGACCAAAATATCCCTGTTGACGCATTTTTGTCCGTTTTTGCCCCAAATGGCCTCCAATGCTTTCCAAACTTTATTTATCTGCAAAATAACACAAAATACATCAAAACGTTCACAAAACTCGAGAAACTATACAAAATATTAGGTTAAATGAGTTGGAAATAGTGATAGATTTACCTTTCATCACACCCCCCCAAACCTAACATTTTGCTAGTCCTCGAGCAAAACATAAGAGTAAAATAACATAAATAAATTAACTAAGCCACTTTCGTAGGGATCACGGTTGCATTTAGCATATGCAACAAGCCTTTAAACCCCTAGGTGTCCCTAGTGGATGAGTTGTAGTCTCGTGAGGGTTACAGCAATGATACCACAAACAGTTTGGCTTGGCGTCGCGACACTCGTAAGACCAAAATATCCCTGTTGACGCATTTTTGTCCGTTTTTGCCCCAAATTGCCTCCAATGCTTCCAAACTTTATTTATCTGCAAAATAACACAAAATACATCAAAACGTTCACAAAACTCGAGAAACTATACAAAATATTAGGTTAAATGAGTGGAAATGTGATAGATTTACCACTCATCACAGCCCCAACCTAACATTTTGCTGGTCCTCGAGCAAAACAAAGAGTAAAATAACATAAATAAATAACTAAACCACTTTCGTAGGGATCACGGTTGCATTAGCATATGCAACAAGCCTTTAAACCCCTAGGTGTCCCTAGTGGACGAGTTATAGTCTCGTGAGGGTTTACAGCAATGATACCCACAAACATTTACAAAAGTAAAAAGGTAATAAAACTAATGCACACAAAAGCAAAAAGACCAGCGAAAAAAGAGAATAAAGAGTTAGTGACTAATCAGGTGAACTTCTACTCCAAGTTACTAGTTGTTTTGTTTTATTCTAAATTACTGAATAAGTAAATTCTCCGATTATATTTACCATTCTCCATATACACAGCCAACAAAATATTAATCAACTCATTTTTGCCCACAACAGTCATAGTGCAGTTGATAAGAGAGTAATATTTTGTCCTAAACTTTATCAGATTTCACACCTTTTTGGAGCAATGGATAATTTTTTCTCATTTTTTGATTTTTTCGTTGATTTTTCTCTATTTTTTATTTATATACAATATCTTCCGTCTATGTAGCGAGTGTTAGGTCGGTGACTCCCAAACCAGTTGGTTTTAGGGCACAGGGTTTAAGACACCCCACGAACTTAATTACTCAGACTTCAAATATATATATTTTTGCAGCATCTTCGATCCATGTAACGAGCTTTGGGTCAGTGACTCCCAAACCAGTGGCTTTGGGGCACTAGGTGTTAAAAAACCCTTACAGACTTATAATAACTCGGATCTCAGACGTTTTTTTTTTTTTTTTTTTTTTTTTTACTCCATTGCTTTTTGAGATGCTTCCTCTAATTAAACTAGAGCACTGAATATTACAAACTTTTCAATTTTAGCTCATGTCTGTATGTTACTATTTATGTTGATAATATTTGCTAACTGAACATATGAAGATCCATTTTAGTCCGGTTTTAAGGAGAATTCACAAATTAAATAATTCAAAAGGAAATAAACAAAAATTAACTTGTTTCGAAAATAGGCTTGAGATACGTCTCATGAGTGGAAACTCCTTACTCAGTTATCTCTTACCAATTTCACCTTTTAGTCAAAATAAAAACACAAAAACATAAAAATTTTTGTAATTTTTGAAAATTTTCCAATTTGTTTTTTATTTTTCCAAAAATTTTAGACTAAAAATAAAAACACACACAAACTAAAAACAAGGTACTAATCAACTAATTCCCTCCCCCAAACCTAACTGAGACATTGTCCCCAAGTCTTAAAAAGTAGAAGAAGATTTAGAAGGTCGTACCTGGTTAGCTGAAAATCTACAGGAAATTAAAGGGTTAGATCCAGATTAATCCTACGTCTCTTACCACGATCGTCCTCGGACCAATTTATCTTTGAAATGATAGGGTCAACTTTTGGTTCATAGGCTATGAGTTGGTCAATTAGATCTGGAGCAGTTCTGGCAGTAAATATGAGTTCTTTTAAAGTTTTTGATATGAACCCATTGCTCCGAGCATCATCAAGAAACACACAAAGAAATCATAAAACCCATCAACGTTGTACAGCCAATTGGTTTCTGGTGTATGTTCAGATTCGCCCAAGATAGTACAATAAAAATTTCCTCCAATGTACCCAAGCCACCTAGCAAAGCAATAAAAGCATCAACACGGCTAATCATTTCCACTAGACGTTCAGACATACCTGATACGATTAGTTCCTCTCCGTTTGATGGTTCAATAAGATTTGCCTGTGCCAATGGTTTTGGGATGATTCCCAAAACGTGACTGCCCCATTCCTGTGCGGCCTTTGAAACAATCCCCATAAGTCCGAGATTGCCTCCGCCATATATTAAGTGCATATTCCTTGCAGCTAAGACTCGACCCAATTCCTGTGCTGTCTTCTATGTATTGTGGTTTAGTACCAACAGTGCTACCGCAAACACACAAATGTTTTCAACTCGTCTTCTTGAAGTGCTTCCATTTTTTACTCTAGATGTCTTCAAAAGTGCAATGATGAGTTGAATTTATAATACTTGAAAGGGGTGAGTAAAAATAGCACAAGTATCTTCCAAGGACGTTAGTAGCAAATAGTAAAATAGATCGTGATAGTCAACAAGATCTGGATCCTGTCGGAGAAAATAAAAGAAAACAACAAAACAAATCACAATTATTAGGAAAAAAAAAACAAAGATATAATATTTACAAAAAAAAAATAACGGCTTGATTGACGTCTATGCGTCAGGGACAAGCTTCCCATCCATTTTCTTATAAATTGGCAAACAAGGTCTTTTTGAGTCAGATTCCCGAGACTTAACTGTTGTCTTTCTTTTTGAAAGTGTGTATGTAATCTGCGAAAGGCTATGTGAACATATCCACTGGGATGCGTCTCAAGAGTCGAAGATATATCATCTAAAGACTCCTTACTCAAGCCATCCCTAATGAATTTAATTTTGTCTTCGCGATTATCAGACACCATTCCTAAAGAATGACAACGAGTATTGCAATTCCATCGTGCACATTTGTAACAAACACCCATTTGCTTAGCTCTACGTTTCTTTGCATAGGTGATTCTTCCAAAACCAGGCAGATGTGAAATAAAAGAGTCAGAAAACTCACCTGCCAATCAGACTCGTGCTTCAATTACCCAACGAATATCATTGGGCACACCATGGATCGTTAGTAGTCTCATTCGTTCCAAGCGAGCTTTGTAAACTTTCATTAGAGATTTTTGAGGGAAATTTCTTGTGAAGATTTGCGAGAGCTTCTTCCATCTTGAAATGACTAAACCTGCAAAAACTAAACACACAAATTTAAATCACACCAAATCACAATATATACAAAAATTTGCATGTGTTGCCTCCCTGCGAGCGCTAAGTTTAAAGTCGTCAGCTAGACGTGACTGCTCGATCGTTTATGCTGGATCTGAAAGTGTGACACTTTCTTTTTGTCGCTCAAATGATTCTCCCCAGTAGTGTTTGACACGCTGACTGTTAACTTTGAATGTGTTGTTGGTATTGGGATCCAGTAACTCAACAGCTCCATACGGTAAAACCTGAGTGATCACAAATGGTCCAGACCACCTAGATTTCAACTTCCAGGGAAAAGTTTCAACCTTGAGTTGTACAACAACACCTGCTGCCTTGTTTCCAATTGTCTGTGCACTATTTTTCGGTCATGCCATTTTTTGGTCTTTCTTGTACAATTTGGCATTCTCATAAGCCTGTAGGCGAAATTCCTCCAATTCATTGAGTTGGTGAAGTCTTTTCTCTCCTGCAGCTTGTGAATCAAGATTCAACTTTTTCAGTGCCCAGTACGCCTTGTGTTCAAGCTCAACTGGCAGATGACATGCTTTCCAGAACACCAATCGATATGGGGACATACCAATGGGTGTCTTGTAAGCTGTTCGGTAGGCCCATAATGCATCATCTAGTTTTGTTGACCAGTCCCTCCTTGTTGATCTAACGGTTCTTTCTAGGATTCTTTTGATCTCCCTGTTTGAAACCTCAACCTGTCCATTTGACTGTGGATGATAAGCTGTGGCAACCTTGTGAGTAACTACGTATTTGGATAGGAGTGCATCGAAATATCTGTTGCAGAAATGAGAGCCACCATCACTGATAATTGCCCGAGGTGTTCCAAACCGAGTGAAAATGTTCTTTTTCAGGAATTTGATCATCACTTTTGAATCATTGGAAGGCAGTGCAATTGCTTCGACCCATTTGGAAACATAGTCAACAGCAACTAGGATGTACAAGTTCCCGAATGATGGAACAAAGGGTCCCATGAAATCAATACCCCATACATCGAATATTTCCACTTCTAGAATGTTTTGCAACGGTCCTTCGTTTCTCCTCGAAATATTTCCCGTTCTCTGGCACCTGTCACATTGAAAAGCAAAAAGATAAGCATCTTTAAAAAGAGTGGGCCAGAACAAACCTGATTGAAGGACTTTTGCTACAGTTTTGTTTCCGCTGAAGTGTCCGCCGTATGGTGATGAATGACAGTGTTGCAGAACACTGTTGACCTCCTCCTATGGAACACACCGTCTCAATAATTGATCAGCACAACGTTTAAACATGTACGGTTCATCCCAGATATAGTGCTTGACTTCTTTGAAAAACTTCTTTCGTTGCTGAGCTGTCCATTCCAACGGCCATTTCCTGACACAATATAGTTGACATAGTCAGCAAACCAAGGGATTACCTGTTGTTTCATGGCAAACAGCTGTTCATCTGAAAAAGTTTCTTTGATTGATAATTCTTTGCCAGCTGTTTCTCCATTCTCGAGCCTCGATAGATGATCTGCCACCTGGTTTTCTGTTCCTTTCCTGTCTCGAATCTCTACGTCGAATTCTTGCAGAAGAAGTATCCAACGGATCAATCTGGGTTTGGCATCTTTCTTTGTGATTAGATATTTGATTGTTGAATGATATGTGTAGACCACCACTTTGAGACCCAACAGATAGGAGCGAAATTTGTCAAAAGCGTACACAACTGCTAGCAACTCCTTTTCAGTGGTTGTGTAGTTAAGTTGAGCTTCATTTAAAGTTCTACTGGAATAGTAAATGGTGTGGAAAACCTTTGCTTTGCGTTGTCCCAAAACTGCACCTACAGCAAAATCACTAGCATCACACATTACCTCAAATGGAAGGGTCCAGTCTGGTGCTACTATGATGGGGGCAGAGACCAGCTTCTGTTTTAAGATTTCAAAGGCTTGATGGCATTCTTTGGTGAAGTTGAAAGACACATCATTTTCCAAAAGATTGCAAAGAGGTTTTGCAATTTTGGAAAAGTCTTTGATAAATCTCCTGTAAAATCCTGCATGTCCAAGAAAACTCTGAATCCCTTTGACAGATGTTGGTGGAGGTAGTTTCTCAATTGTCTCGATCTTTGCTTTGTCTACCTCGATTCCCTTTTGTGAGATCCGATGTCCAAGAACAATGCATTCTTGCACCATGAAGTGGCATTTCTCCCAGTTGAGTACCAGGTTTGTATCTTCGCACCTTTGTAACACCTGTTCCAAATTTTGCAAACAATGGTCAAAAGAATCTCCAAACACAGAAAAATCATCCATAAAAACCTCCATACTCTGCTCCAGCATGTCTGAGAAGATGGCCATCATGCAACGCTGAAATGTAGCAGGAGCATTACGTAATCCAAATGGAATCCTACGGAAAGCAAAAGTACCATAGGGACATGTAAAGGTAGTTTTCTCCTGGTCTTCTGGTGCGAAGGCAATCTGATTGTATCCTGAATATCCGTCCAGAAAGCAATAGAACTCATGTCCTGCAAGTCTGTCTAACATCTGATCAATAAATGGTAGCGCGGAAAATGGTCATTTCTCGTGGCTTTGTTAAGTTTCCTGTAGTCCATGCATACTCTCCATCCACTCACCGTTCTTGTTGGAATCAGCTCGTTCTTTTCATTGGTGACCACAGTAATTCCTCATTTCTTTGGTACACACTGCATAGGACTCACCCAACTGCTGTCTGAGATGGGGTAAATGATGCCAGTGTAGACAACAGAACCTGGACGACGCTGTGTTCTAGGCTCGCGGCCTAGTTGGGAAGTATGAATAACATGAGTCGCCACCCGGTGTGAACCGGGACAAAGATTTAAGCCGCACTCACCCCGCGCAAGGGAATACCTCAAACCGTTGGGTTCGGAATGGTCTCTTACTTATGTCACTTGTGATGATATAATTTGTGCAATAAACTAACCGAATCTATTCATCATTCATGCTCAAGGGTACTTAGATCTAACATGCTTTCATCCAAATAATTTCACGCAATGTAACACAACAAGCATATTGAACCATTAAATCAACATGTATAAATCATTACCCAAACACATCAAAACTAAGAACATGCATAATGAAAAACCTAAACATGCTTTAACAAATAAATAACAAACTAAATTAAACCATGCTTTAAATAATAAACATATACCTAAAGACTATAACATGCTCAAATACAAATTAGGATGAGACGAGATACGTGTATCTTAAGTGGGACGTGGCATTGTATCCCGAGTGCAGACCATACTACCGTCCATTCGGAATCGGCTATGGAATTTACGTCCGGGTTTCCATCCGATATACCACAAAAGATAACACATATCCCGCTCATCCAACAATCACATCATGCTTCAAATGACTCTCATGCAATTATATATCAAAATAAATAAAACAAAAATAAAGAAGATAAATAGAAAGGTGCCCTCAGGTCTAACCTCTTTTGTCGTCTAAGAAAGGGCGTTACACGTCTGTTGGAAGGGTGAATGATCCGCTACTCTTTTAGTTCACCAACTCAACGTCTTTCCTCGCTGTTTTGCTGTTCGGGCTGCTGTTTCAAGTCCGTTTCGCTGCTGTTTCGCTGCTACGTTTCAGGTCACTGTCTTGATGGTTTAGCGGACTGTTTTGGGTGATTTTGAAGGCTTAGGGAGGTGCGTTTGTGGGGATTTTTTAGGGAAACTTTATGGAGGTTTTTGGGGGTTTTCTAGGTGATTTTAGGGCTATTTTGCTGGCTAAAGCCGCAGCAAGAACTGACCAGAATAGCGAGCTAAACTCAGCAGTTCACTGGTGCAGTGAGGTGTTTTCAGGGACTGTTTTGGGGCTGCGAATGGGGCTGTGTTTGGAGGGTGTTTAGTGCGACTTTAGGGCTGTGAATAAGGTTTATTTGAGGGTGTTTTAGGGCTGTGAATGGGCTAAAGTTGCGGCAAAAACTGGCAGTGCAGTGGGTTAATTTGCGGCAGTGAAGGAGGCAGTGCAGTGGGCTGTTTTGGGCGTGCAGTGGAAGGATTTTATGCGTTGAATTAAGGTAGCAGTGAAGGGCTGTTGAAGGTTAGGGGGTTGTTGTTGAAGTGGTGGATAGCTAGGCGTGAAGGAATTATTTGTGAGGGCTGGTGTGTCAATGGCTTATTGGTTCGTTGACAGTGTGTGCGTTAGGGTTTCCTTTAGTTTTGGTCACGTGGCTGGTTCTAGGGTCTTGGTGGATTTCACTTTTGTTGTTTGTGTGATGGGTTGCTCTTGGTCGGTCAGAATAGAGTGATGATGTTAGTGGCTTGCTGAGTGTGTAAGGTGAGTGAGTGGCTTATGAAGGCTAGGTAGTCTGCTTGGTTTATGCGTGAAGGGAGATGGCGTTGAGGGGCATGGGGCTTTGTGAGGCGTGATGGGCTGATGGCGTTGAGGGGCATGTGTCTTTGTGAGGCGTGGTGTGAGAAGGCTTAGGGACGTGTGGAGCAGGCAACATGTGGCTAAGGTGCAGGCTATTGAATGCGTTGGCTAGTGGCTTTTGGCTTGTTGTGGTGCGGTCGTGTAGAGAGAAGGTTTGAAGAGTTGTTGAATGGTGAGTGGCGTGAGTGACCTAGGTTTATTTCCTTTGTGTTTTCCGTGAGAATGAGCCGGCCAGGGTTGAATGTGTGGTTAAGGGTTCTTTTATAGGCCAAATGAGGAGATTTACTTTGTTGGGGAAGGAATAAGATTTGTGTATTAATTGGAGATATCTTTTAATTTAGTATGTGATAAGGAAATCTTTAATTAGGGGAATTGATTTGATTTGTTCTTTTTAATTAAGGATATGATTTATTTAAATTAGTAGGTGATTTAATTAAATTAGGAATGTGATTTATTTTAATTAGGAATGTTATTTATGGAATTTAATTTGAATCTTTTAATTTGGGAAAGGAATTTAATTTGTGACATGTGTTTTAATTTAATTGGATTTATTTAGTTTAAGAATGTGATTTAATTTAATTTAATTTAAGTTTAATTTAATTTGTGACATGTATTTTAAATGTTTTAATTATTTTTGGATGTGATTTAATGGGTTTGGTGTGTTTTAAAACAGAGGTCCAACAAGCGAACCCGAAGCGAAACACGCGAGTTAACTCTGACAAAATGCTAATTTCCGACTTTACCCTTCCAACGTCCGTTTCCCGCGGCTTTCACAAATAAAGAGGTAGTGTCTCCATACGAGACTCATCATCGGGCTTATATGCAAAAATGCAGTGCCTACAGTCGCCCCCACTTTGATGGGACTTGTGCAGTGTGTGACAATGACAATCTCATCAAAGTACGTGCAATGTATTTTCACTTACCTGGCTCGCCAGTCGCCGCTTGACTTGCCTGTTGCTTCGAACTGAGTTGATCTGGTGGTGAGGTGCTTCGACCCCTGAGGTTCATCCCTGCAAGATGTTGCGATCTCTAGGAATCACTACCGAACTGAACTGATGAGAGTTGGTCCCCTTCCGAACCTTGCCCCATTTCCGGTGCGCCATTTTCGGCATGCTAAACCTCATTCCCGAGCCGTCGCGGTATTGATAGTTGTGGTCCCCTTCCGAACCTTGCTCCATTTCCGGAGTGCCATTTTCGGCATGCTAAACCTCATTTCCGAGGCGTCGGCGGTTGTGATAGTTTCGGTCCCCTTCCGAACCGTGCTCCATTTCCGGAGTGCCATTTTCGGCATGCTAAAACTCATTTCCGAGGCGTCGCGGATGTGATAGTGGTCCATTTCCGAACCATACTCCATTTTCGAAGTGCCATTTTCGGCGTCTGATGAGATACTGGTCCATTTTCGAACCGTGCTCCATTTTCGGAGTGCCATTTTCTGCGAGCTGATGTGATTGTGGTCCATTTTCGAACCATGCTGATGTGAGAGTGGTCCATTTCTGAACCATTGTTGGTGAGAGACAGTCCATTTCCGAACCATTACTGATGTGAGAGTGGTCCATTTTCGAACCATTGCTGATGTGAGAGCGGTCCATTTCCGAACCGTTGCTGATGAGAGATAGTCCATTCCGAACCGTTGATGTGATGTGGTCCATTCCCGAACCGTTGATGTGATGTGGTCCATTCCCAAACCGTTGATGTGATGTGGTCCATTCCCGAACCGTATCTCCATTCTCGGAGTGCCATTCTCGGTGTGCCATTCTCGGCGTGCTCATTCTCGAGCTGTCCATTCCCAGACTATATCTCCATTCTCGGAGTGCCATTCCCGACGTGCTCATTCTCGAGCTGTCCATTCCCGGACTATATCTCCATTCTCGGAGTGCCATTCCCGGCATGCCATTCTCGGCGTGCTCATTCTTGAGCTGTCCATTCCCGGACTATATGACCATTCTCGGAGTGCCATTCCCGGCGTGCCATTCTCGGCGTGCTCATTCTCGAGCTGTCCATTCCCGGACTAAATCTCCATTCTCGGAGAGTCCCATTCCCGGCGTGCCATTCTCGGCGTGCTCATTCTCGAGCTGTCCATTCCCGGACTATATCTCCATTCTCGGAGTGCCATTCCTGGTAGAACTGATCTGATGTGATGTGGGCCTCGCCCCCAGAATGCCATACCCGGCAGAAACTGATCTGATGCTATGTGGGCCTTCTCCCCAAAATGCCATACCCGGCAGAAACTGATCTGATGCTATGTGGGCCTCGCCCCCAGAATGCTATATCTGGCAGAACTGATCTGATGTCTTAATACTCGGAGTGCCGTACCTGGCTGATCTGATATCTTCATACCCGGAGTGCCGTACCTGGCAAACTGATCTGATGTCTCCATACCCGGAGTGCCGTACCTGGCAAACTGATCTGATAATGATGTGGGCCTCGCCCCCAGATTGCCATACCCGGCAAGACTGATTCTGATGATGATGCAGTGGGCCCTCGACCCTGGGACGAATCCCGGAACTAGAACTTATGATGCAGTAGGCCCTCGACCCTGGGACACATCCTGGAACTGCAATAGACAACGGGGGTACCTCGACCCTGG
This sequence comes from Zanthoxylum bungeanum, assembly GCA_019454045.1. Lineage (NCBI taxonomy): Eukaryota > Viridiplantae > Streptophyta > Magnoliopsida > Sapindales > Rutaceae > Zanthoxylum > Zanthoxylum bungeanum. The sequence goes on along the minus strand of SKCR01018150.1, from coordinate 9,553 downwards.
GGCGCATCCCAATACCGCTGACAATGTGGGTCTCGCCCTCAAACTGATGATGTAGTGGATCCTCGACCCTGTGATGCATCCCGGAACTACGACTGATGATGCAGTGGGCCCTCGACCCTGGGACGCATCACGGAACTGCAACAGATAACGGGGGCACCTCGATCCAATACCGCTGACAAAGTGGGCTTTGCCCTCAAACTGATACTGATATAGGCCTCGCCCCCAGACTGATAATGATGTGGGCCTCGCCCCCAAACTGATACTGATATGGGCCTCGCCCCCAGACTGGTACTGATATGGGCCTCGCCCCCAAAATGATACTGATACGGGCCTCGCCCTCATGCTGATACTGTCGTGGGCCTCGCCCCAAACTGATACTGATATGGGCCTCGCCCCCAGACTGATGCTGATGTGGGCTTCGGCCCTGGGATCCATTCCTTGGATTCATTCCAAATTCTGACGACGTGGGCTTCGGCCCTGGGATTCATTCCCTGGATTCATTCCAAATTCTGACGACGTGGGCCTCGGCCCTGGGATTCATTCCAAATTCTGACGATGTGGGCCTCGGTCCTGGGATTCATTCCAAAACTCTGCTGATGTGGGCCTCGACCCTGGGATTCATTCCCGGATTCTTTCCAAATTTTGACGACGTGGGCCTCGGCCCTGGGATTCGTTCCCAAAACTACTGACAATATATGCCTCGACCCTGGGATTCATTCCCGATGTTACTGATAATGTGGGCCTCGACCTTGAGTTGATACTGATGTGGGCCTCGCCCCAAACTGATATTGATGTGGGCCTCGCCCCCAGACTGAAACTGATGTGGGTCTTGCCCCAAAATTGATACTGACGTGGGCCTCGCCCCAAACTGATGTGGGCCTCGCCCCAAACTGATACTGATGTGGGCCTCAACCCCTGGACTCATCCCCAAACGAATAATAATATGGGCCTCGACCCCAAACTGAAACTGATGTGGGCCTAGCCCCAGAGTGATACTGATGTGAGCCTCGGCTCTGGGACTCATCCCCAAAACTGCTGCTGATGTGGGCCTCAACCCTGGGACTTATCCCCAAAACTATTACTCATATGTTGTTAATTCTGGTTGTCTTGTCTTTGCCGCTTTCTCTTTTTCTTCTTTGAAACATGTGAATACAAAACGAAACAAACACAAAAAGAATGCAAAATACGTTACGTGTATGCATGCATACATGAATGAATTTCATATTCCGTTAGGTTAGGTCTTCCGCCAGTTCTCCAGGTGATTGCTCAGTCTTCTCTCTGGTCTCATGACTCAATATCTTGTTATGTCCTTGATTCGCGATGTGGTAGACTGTCGCCCCCAGTCTTGGTTTAGCTTTCTGCTCTCCGCTGTTTGCACTTGGTCAAGATGAACCACATGGTGGGGCCTTCTATATCATCATACTATGCTACGAAATAGTCTCAATAGTTATACATATCATTGTCCTCAAAGAATGCCTAGTAATGAAACCAAAGAACTTTCAAAACACCCAATGCAACTCAAATCCAAGTCTTTGAATAAATGATCTAAGCCAGACTCAAAGTGTGTGTGTGCAAAGGTTCCTTTGCAGATTCATCCCCAGGTAAGCTAACTCAATGATTTCGTTTCAAAAATCGGGATCGATGGGTCAAACCAACCTAGATGTCTCAAGTATGCCTGCAGTTGCTTTTCTGTGCTCAATGTGGTATGGTTTTCTTTCTCTTTTATCTCTTTCTTTTTTTCTTTTCATTTTGAACTTCTTTTTTCTTTTCTTTTCTTTTTCTCTCTTTTTTTTTCTTTCTCTTTTTTTTTTCAACACACCTACCCTTTAAGATAGAATTTCTCCTCATGGTGGTCCTAATACTCGCCCATGGGTAGCTTCACGCTTATCGGTTATAGGTGGTTCAATTCTTTTCTTCAGAGACTTTTCATTCATTTTCAACCATACCACACATCATAACATAAGCAAATCAAGATAGACATCTAAGCAAACGGTCATTCACCGACCTATGATTTCTTCAACTAGTCACTTTGCTAACTACTCAGGTTTTCACTACTAATAACCTATAGTGAAGTGCTTACGAGTCTAACATAGATTAATCATTCAAAGTATCAGATAAAAGCACATCAAGAGTTTATCGTTTCTAAGATTTCACCCTAAAGCAAACGATTTCATCATTGGACTTATATCTAACTATCAATGACTAAAAACAAATAATTTTTTTTCTTTTTTTTTTGAAGGCCCACCATGGTCTTTCTATCCTTGCCGTAAAATTTTCTGTTTCTCGGCTTCCTTTTTCCCGATGTCAATGTTTGCTAAACTCTTCTTTTTTCTAACCCAACGAATATCTATGATGGCTTTTAAGACACGGGGGTTAACATGATGCATGTATGCATGAGATGCGTGCGATGCATGTAATATATAAGCTCATAAGAATTTTACACTAGTTGGTCCATCATCATTTTAGAAACTTTTGGCCCGATTTCCATAAAGCACAGACTCGTCTCAGTTTAAATGGCCCAACAAGCCCATACCTCATGACAACAAGTCCAACTGAATCCAAATGACAATGGTCCAAAACATAAAGGAATAGTCTCTACTGATCCTACAACTATGGTTCATACGCGGGTTTACATGGGTATAGACAAAAAGCTCTCGTCGACGAAGGATTGCCCACAACTAGGTCTCCCCACTCAAGGGTCCGATCGACCAAGTGAGCGCACCTTTTTTATACCTTACGGTACGTGCCAACGAGTTACGGTGTGTGACTAACTGTCGAATGGATTTATCGTTGTAGATTCCCCAGAGGGAGGGTGGAGCGAGGCTCTCTTAAGTACCCAAGCCCCTTAGGCTCTTATCGCTTGGTGTCAGGAATAAAAAATGAGTCCTCCAAACTAGTCTGTCACAACGAGCTACAAGTAATGATTATCTCGGTGTCTTCACAGCTTTTCCTTATGAAAAGGTAGTGAGTGAATGAAGACAACCCAACCATCACCTAGCTCCAACAAAGCTTTGATTAACCCCTTTCAACCTACCATAGAAACGATTAACTGAAGCACAAATCATAAACATCATAAGACATGATTTCGGGGCCGATTCAAAATATCCCCAGTGGAGTCGCCAGACTGTAGACAACAGAACCTGGGCGACGCTGTTCTAGGCTAGCGGCCTAGTTGGGAAGTATAAAATAACATGGAGTCTCCACCCGGGACAAAGATTTAAGGCCGCACTCACCCCTCGCAAGGGAAGACCTCAAACCGTTGGGTTCGGAATGGTCCCTTACTTATGTCACTTGTGATGATATAATTTGGGCAATAAACTAACCGAATCTATTCATCATTCATGCAATTCTTTGGATCATGCTCCTTTCAGTTGGCCACAAGGAATTATTGTTGGCCATTTCTTCGATTAGTTCCCAGGCTTGATCTTCTCCTTTTGCCATTAAAGCTCCTCCAGCAGCAGCATCAATTGTGGTTCTCATTATTCCAGAAAGTCCATTATAGAATGTTTGGACTTGAAGCCATTTTGGAATCTCATGGTGTGGACATTTCCGGAGTAAATCTTTGTACCTTTCCCAAGCTTCGTAGAGAGTTTATGAGTCTTGTTGCACAAAGGATGTGATTTCATTCCTCAGCTTTCCGGTTCTGGCTGGTGGAAAGTATTTTGTAAGAAATTTGGTGGCTAAAGTGTTCCAAGTTGTGATATAACCTGCTGGTAGTGAATGTAGCCAAGCTTTAGCTCTGTCCTTCAAGGAGTATGGAAAAACTCGCAGTCTCATTGCTTCTTCAGCTTCTCGGTTGTAATTGAAAGTGCCGCAAACTTCCAGGAAGTTGCTGATGTGGGAATTAGGATCTTCAGTTGCATTCCCCCCAAACTGAACTGAGTGCTGAATCATCTGAATGCATGTTTTGATGTCACACACATTTGCTGGTAAGGGAGGAAGTACAATACAGGAAATGAGTCTGTCAACCACCGGAATGGTTCTGTCTCGAATGGGAATTGGTGGTTGCAACGTTCAAAGGTTCAGGTTCCATGTTGACTAAAGCTTCTTGGCCTTCTCACCTTTCCCTTCTCAACTGTCTGATGGTTCTTTCAATTTCTGGGTCAAGCGGTCGGAGTTCAAAGCTTCTGGTTCGTCTCATGTAGTTTCTGAGAACCTGAAACACAAGAAAACAAAAACAATAAGTAAAAGAAATTAGATACAAGTAACGTATCTAACCCCTAAACTAATAGTAAAAGATAAATAAGTCCCCGGCAACGGCGCCAAAAACTTGACCGGCGTAAAACACACACGTATAACGCAAGCGCACGTATCGTTCAAGTAGTATAAAAATATCGATCCCACGAGGACTTAATATCTAAACTATTAATTTTATGATGTCAAATGATTACTAATATCTAACAAGTTGATTGATTGATTTGAAATGGTGACGATTCTAAATTTAAATGCAAGTAAATAAATTTGTCGAAAATAGGTTTTAAGAAAATTCAATATAAAAAACTATCTAGGGTTGTGATTTCTTCCAATATCATTTTAAAGATGAAGTGGTTATCTTAAAGTTGGGTAATATATTGATTTATTAACCTGGAACACTAAATTATGTGTAAGCCTCTGTCGATGGTCAGACACAAATACCCAGTTTAACCCAATTGAACCATATGTCTATGTCAACCCAATTTTCTGGATTCATTAAGTTTAAGTTCCAATTATGGCTACCCCCCGCCCGACAGGTATATTCCTATCTTGTAAGGAAATCTATTAAAGGGTTATCTATCCTCAAGGAAGATCGTGGGCTATTGAGTCTAAGGCTGAAACCTAAAATCCCTATGTCTAGTTCATTTTAGATTTACCAGATCAATTTTATTAATCGCCAGTTAATGAAGAAGCATAAGTTTAAGACTCAATAAATAAATCTTTATATTACCCAAGCTATAATCTAACCCTTATAAAACGGTGATATTGGATTTCATCACAACCCCAGATAACTAGTTTAGTTACAACACATAACTAGGGCTAGTAAAAACTTGAAAATAAAAGACATAAAGTAAAAATGCGGTAAAGTAAATACTGAAAAGTAAATTACAATAAAATAAAATGAGAAGGTAAAAGGAATTACTTTTACTACTACAAATTTAGATATCTCCCATAAAATAATATATAAACTCGTGAAAATATTACCAACCGACCAATCTGGTAGTATCCTGATTAAGTCAAATTAAATCCAACCAGCCATAAAGGCGAAACCAAAATTAAATTACCAACCGACCAATCTGGCGGTATCCTTGATTAGTCAGGTTTAAACCAGATTAAGATTAAATTACCAACCAACCAATATAGCGGTATCATTTTTAAGTCAATATTTTAAATAGTGAATATATTATTTTAAGGAAGATTAATCTAAATAGCAATAGTAAAAGAATTACCTTTCACCCTAGCTGGGGAAGTTACCTCCTCATGGTGAATAGTAAAAACTGTAAAAAGTAAAGAAAGTAAATTACTATTATTACAAAAAGTAATTAAAATTATTACAAAACTAAAAACTAAAAATTAAAACGAAATTTAGAGAGAGAAGAACTCCCTATTTACATCAAAGAAATGGGAGAGAATGGTGCACTGAATTCTGAAATCTCGAGCTCAATTTATAGGCGCGGATAAGCTTCAAGCGTCGCGACGCCAAGGGCTCTGGCGTCGCTACGCCAGATCTTGTCGATGTGGCACGCTCTGGTTCGCTGGTTTGAAGATTCTGGATAAGCTGATAAGGTGACACGTGGCGCGGTGGTTGGGCTTCAATTATTATGACACGTGGCGGCTTCTGATTGGTCGCAGAGATTCTTATCCGCCACGTGTCAAATAAGGATTAGATATTCAATTATTGATGCTGACGTGGCGATGATGTGGCGGGGTGGTGGTGACGTGGCGACACGTGGGAAAGAGACTGTCGGTACCGTAGAATTGCGACATGTGTCACTTCCTGATTGGCTGATGATGATGTGGCATGACACGTGGGATGACACGTGGCACACGTGGCGATGATGACTGTCGGCACCGTAGGATGCTGACACGTGGCAAGGCGCATGTTAGCAGATCGGCTGTGATGGTGACACGTGTCACGGCGTATTTTAACAAAGTCAAACATTTCTCAGTTTCTGATTTGTGGTCCCGGCGTACGTTAGCACTGTTCGGCGCATGTTAGATGTCGCGACTCGGAAGGCTTGGCGTCGCGACGCGCGTAAGACCAAAATATCCCTGTTGACGCATGTTTGTCCGTTTTTGCCCCAAATTGCCTCCAATGCTTTCCAAACTTTATTTATCTGTAAAATAACACAAAATACATCAAAACGTTCACAAAACTAGAGAAACTATACAAAATATTTGGTTAAATGAGTTGGAAATAGTGATAGATTTACCACTCATCAACCATAACGCCCTACAAGGGTCACACCGACCCTAAATCCCATATTGAGGGCTTTGTCCTATTAATGGAAGTCCAATGAGTAGTAGGAGATGCCATCTGCAAATTATTCCCTCTGACCTTGGGCGGATCCGCCATCCTATGGTATAGAAATCTGGCCCCGGGGAGCATCGGAAGCTTCACGCAACTTAAAAGGTCGTTCATTCGGCACTTCAAGGGGGCATGCGTCCTTAAAAAGACAATTGGAGAATTGAGACTCATGAAACAAGGAGAGGACGAGCCCCTAAAAACTTTCATTAAGAGGTACCACAATATGGTACTCGAAGTCGGAGGATATGAGTCCCTTGAGGCCTTGGAAAGTTTAAAAGGAGCCTTAAGGGTCGGAAAACCGTGGACTCACCTAAGGATCCAGGACACACCAGATTATGCTACCGCTCTGGAAGTAGCCCGAAAGTTCGTCTCGTTAGAAAATGAAGAAAGGATCTCCCGGAGGGGGACATCTGTCAGAGAGAGGACGACAAGGGCAGAGGCCCCCCACCGGCCAGACAAGGAGTTCAAAAAAATCCTCCCGAGATGCAAGGAATTCAAACCAATGCCTCGGAATCACCAGGAAAGAGGAGTCCCGACCCGAGTAAACCACGTAGTCCGAGAAGAAGCATATATTCCCCTAAGCAAGCCACCAGGGCAGATCATCATGGAGATATAAGGAAAAGGCCTCTTGATAGAACCCGACCTCAGGAGATTTCCCCCAGATAAAAGAAATAAGAAATCTTATTGCATACATAATAATCTGAGGGGATATACAGCGGACGAGTGCAAGGATTTGCGGGAACAGATGGAAGACCTAGCACAGAATGGGTACTTAAATAAATATATTAACCATGAAACGATGGCAGCCAGACAGAGGGCACGAAGCCGACAGGTGAACATCATCGCTGGGGGGAAGACACTGGCCGGAGACTCTAACCTGTCAAGAAAAACTATAGCCGAGCTCGGGGGATGGAGGTGCTGGAAACAGAACGATCCTCGGTACTATGAGGAGGTCGGTCGGGACCCATAATGTTCACCGACGAGGATGCTCGAGGGGTGTTTCCCCCATGACGATGCATTAATAATCAAGGCAACAATCGGCGGCTCAGAGGTGGAAAGAATATGTGTAGATCCCGGAAGTGTAGTAGACATAATCTCCAAAGAAGCTTTAGAGGGCCTGGGAGTGGAGTATGCAACTCTGACCAACGACGGCACCCCCTGTACGGCTTCGGGGGCTCAATGGTCGTCCCACTGGGAAGGATACAGCTGGCCATGATGATCGGGACTCACCCCAAAACCCGGACGATCATGATAAATTTCACAGTAGTAGACTGCATGAGCAGTTACCAAGTCATTGTCGGACGGCCTTTCATGATGAAGACAAAGGCCGCAATGTCCTGCTATTACCTAAAGCTGAAATTCCCCACCCGGGAAGGTATCGTAATCGTATGCGGGAGTCAGAAAGTAGCCCGCAACTGTTTTGCCACTCTGTCACGAGAAACCCTATGCATTGAATTAAGTACTAGGAAAAGGCAGGAAAATGAAGAAGGAGAAGAAGCAAGTGGGGACCCAGGTCCTCGGCCAAACAAAACTGCCCGGCTAGGAGCGATCGAAGAATTAGAAGGGATAGAACTCTTCGGATCTGGGAATAGCGGTAAAGATAGGGGGAAACTTAGACAGATACCTGAAGCAGGGTCTGCTGAGGTGTCTAAAGGAGTACCCAGACGTCTTCACGTGCGGGCACGGCGACATGCCTGGAATTGATCCGAAATTCATCAATCACCGCTTGACAGTAAACCCGTCACACAAACCGGTCAAGCAGAAAAGAAGAACCTTCAATCAGGAATGATGCAGGGCAGTATCAACCGAGGTGGACAAATTATTGAAAGCTGGTTTCATCAGAGAAGTAAAATACCTGGAATGGGTATCAAACGTGGTACTGGTGAAAAAGTCAAACGGAAAGTGAGAAGAGAATGTCTGTGGATTTCACCGACCTAAACAAGGCATGCCCGAAAGACAGCTTCCCACTGCCAAACATAGATCAACTAGTAGATACAACAGCCTGCTAGGGACTGCTAAGCTTTATAGATGCCTTCTCAGGATATAACCAGGTCAAGATGCACCCTTCGGACAGGAAAAAACAACTTTTGTCACCGACCAAGGGCTCTACTGTTACAAAGTAATGCCCTTCGGACTGAAGAATGCAGCGGCAACCTTTCAAAGGCTGGTCAACAAAATTTTCAAACCACTCATTGGCACATCAATGTTGGTATATGTTGACGACATGATAACAATGTCCAGAGAGCCAGAATGCCACGTAACCGACCTGAAGGAAACCTTTGAGTTATTGAGGAAACACAATTTAAATCTCAACCCGGAGAAATGTGCTTTCGGAGTAGCCTCAGGGAAGTTTTTGGGTTACATGGTAAGCTCCCGAGGCATAGAAGCCAATCCACAGAAGATCCAAGTCATAATGGACTTGAAATCTCCCAGGACGGTAAAAGAAGTGTAGAGTCTAACCGGCAGATTGGCCGCGCTCAACCGATTCATCTCCCGAGTAACCGACAAGTGCCATCCTTTCTTCAAAGTCATCAAGAAGGCCAAAAAGGAAATCGACTGGACGCCGAAATGTGAGGAAGCTTTCCTACAGTTAAAACAATACCTAACACAGCCCCCGCTTCCAGCAAAGCCACTCCTGAGAGAAATATTAACTTGTACTTAGTTGTATCAGAGCACGCAGTAAGCTCGGTGCTGATACGAAAGGTCGATAAGGTCCAAATGCCAATATATTATTTCAGCAAAGCCCTGTTAGATGCTGAGACCCGATATCCGGTACATGAACTGGTCGCCCTGTCATTGATTACTGCAGCTCGAAAACTACGACCCTACTTCCAAACCCATCCTATTGGGGTTTACACCGATTATCCTCTAAGACAGATTCTACAAAAACCAGAAGTTTCGGGCAGGCTAATGAAGTGGTCGGTGGAGTTAAGTGAACACGACATTTCTTACCTCCCAATGATGGCAGAGTAAAGATGCAGGCTTTGGCAGATTTTTTCACAGAATTCACAGAACCCCAGGTCTTGACTGTGGGGGAAGGCAAATGGGAGA
>SKCR01018149.1:0-19881 GCA_019454045.1 Zanthoxylum bungeanum | reverse complement strand
TCTTCGTATTGACAAGACGGACCATCCAATAATGCTCCAACATTACTAATATTATTACTTAAATAAAATAATCACCTAATCATGTGAGATTTATGACAATCAACTCATTAACTTAATTAGGTCAAAGTTTTAATTTAAAACATGCAATACATATCCAATATATCTTATGCATAATTAAATTAAAATTATTATGGCATAGATTCAAAAACATGTGCTGTGTGGTTAAGCCTTGCTATGATACCATTTTGTTGGGGCAGTTGTGGAACCCCTAGGGTCGGATCGGTGTTTCGCGCAGCGGAAATAGGTCTAACCCATGGATATCAAGTATAAGTGTAATTTTAAATAATTTAATAAAATACTATAATTCATTATGAGTGTAGGAAAAAACCAGGACTGAATCGGAATCCGGAAACTCCAGAACGAAGTAAAACAAAATCAGTGCGCCAGTCAAATTTTTTTTTTTGTTTTCATTTCTTCCTCTCATTCAGCTCACTTTCCAGTTAGCTGAAGGAATTAGGGTCTTTTACCCTAATATCTTATGGTCTTCCCAAAACACATTAAAAACACCAGAAAATAATTTTTAATATCAAAACCAACATCAACACATGTTATAGAATAAAAATTAAGTTTTTCAAAGTATCAAAATATTCTTACAAAAACATAAATTTATTCTAAATACGCACTTGCGTAAATTTTGAATCCAATACACAAACCAAATTAGAATCCCAATAAGAAATGTCTCATGAACAATTATAGGTCACCAAAATGTGGTCAAATGATTCTAGAATGGTAGTCATAACTCTAAGCTTTAATCAAGAGTACCAAACTCTAAATTATGTTTATGTCTAACATAAATATTTTGACCCAATTATAAGCATATTGTGTTATAATCAAATTGCATGATGAATTCTTGCTTTTGCCGTGAGCTATGTAGCATGTTATGGAATTGATTTTGCTTCAATTTGTGTTGGACATGAATTGAAAATGTAGAGCATGATTAATTGGATAAATTAGTATTTTGGAAACAATAGATTAGTTGATTAATTATGTTAATTACACTTGAATTGAAATAATATGTAATTTGGAAAAATGTAGTAATTTAATTATTTTAATTGGGCTTAATGGGCTTGATTGGGCCAAGTTTGGTTTAGGACAATTGAGTTGGATCCAATTGGGCCTAAAACCATTTCCATAAAGTCCAAAGTATGACATTGGGCTTTTAAAAATTTAATTGGGCCTAATGGGCCAAAATTGATTTTATGGCATAAGAGTGATTCCTTATTGGGCATTGGCATCTTGGGTTTTATCCATAATGTCCAAAGCCCACGCCTAAAGAATTAACTAAAAGCCCATTGGACTAATTGGGCATTTGAGACCCATGAAGATTGGATTGGGAATCCAAGTCACACTATCAAAAGTGTAATTATTTAATTTGGAACTAAATATGAATTAGTATTGAATATAATTTAAATTGGATTTAAAATTGTTGTTCGATATAATTCAAGAATACATATTTTGAGTATTTATTCTTAAATGAGTTGGACTCGCGCAAATCAAATCGTTGTTTGAACATTGGATGGTCATTAATCAAAGATTAATTAATTGGATTAGATTGATTGATAACATGCTTTGTGTGAATACTTGGATGTATGACTGAATAATGCATATCAGATGGATATTAGAAGGGTGAGGGCAATTTTGGAAATTGTTGTAATAAATTTAGAATTTATTAAATTGGACGTGTGTGTCCAGCATATTATCTTTATTCTATTTGTATTTCTCTTCTCACCGATTCCCCTCAATGTAAATGAGGTTTCTTTAGAAGTATTATGTAATTGGGTAGAAGTATGAATAGTGCTAACAGGAGAGAGGAAATGAGAGATTTGTTCTAGGAACAAACTTTGTTATATATCCATCCGAATATCATTATTATTTTATTCGCGCCTTATTATGCTTTTAGAATGCATGCTTAAGGGTGTATGATGAGACCTAATTAAAGATAATAAATTGGTTACCAAATCGCGACAAAAACCCTCATTTTATATTAAACGTTTTTCCTTCCATTGAGTGATTCTCTCTCAAGATCCAAGATTGGCATGAGTTTGTTGGCCAAAGTCAAGACCTTTGTCCATCGCGGATGTGTATGAATCACGAAAGCTTTGTTCCATATTGTACGTCTTGGGCAAGTTGTGATTTGTTGGCTAAAGTCAAGTTCACTTCTTGTTCATCGACCTCGATTACGAAGCTTTCCCACTGTCAATGGGTCACGCTTAACTGGTTTCATTAAGCTTGTTGAGCCAAAGCCAATGCTTAGTTGATTCAAAGGAAAAAGGTTAGTAAATATATTGGATATATGTTTCGGACTTGGAGGTCCTCCTACTGGATCTAGGAATTGGATGAGATCCAATTGATCTTAGAGATCTACCTAGGTTAACTGGGCATTACCTACGAGGCCGAGACTTCCATAGATTTGATCATACAGTCTCTGCGGAATGCTGGGGAGGGTTCATTATGAACCAAGAGAAAACTCTTGGAGAGTTGATAGCTATGCTCAAGGAGGCAGAGCCAGAGCTTCTAAAAGGGGCAAAGGTAAATTCGTCATTGTCTTCTGGGAAGACAAAGGACATATCCCAAGATGTCTGCCTAAACTATGGCAAACGGGGTCACTGGAAGCGTAGCTGCCGTATGGACAAGGCAAACATGAAGGAAGTGAAGGCGGGGAAAGGCTCCGGCTTCAGATATATTTGTTATAAATATGTCCATTACTAGTTTTAAAATTGGATTTTTGATACTGGATGTGGTACATAATTATATGTACCGATGAGCAGAATCTGCTAATGAGCAGGATACTGGATTCTGATGAGATCGACCTATAAGTCGGAAACAAGACATGAGTCGCTGTTTTGACCATAGGAACCTAAGTTTTGGAACTGCCCTTTGGGTATGTACTTAAATTAGGAAATTGTTATAATATACCTAGTTTGACTAGAAACATTATCTCTATATCTAGTTTAACCCATTGCGGGTATACATTTATGTTCCAGAACACTAGGTGTTTTGTTTATAAAGATGATATTGAGATATACACATTAGATGTGAATAACAGTACTTATATTTTGAATATAAACAAATCTCAAACATATACCATGACAAACAAATGGCTCAAACTGAATTAATCAGATGAGACTTATTTGTGGCATTGTTTTCTGGGACACGTTAACAAGACTCGTATATCCACACATTCGAAGAGTGGATAATAGTACATATTTGATTCTAATTCAAATGATGTCTACGAATCTAGTTTATTAGGCAAAGTGCCTAAAACATCTTTTACTTGGTAAAAGTGCAAGTGGCACCGATCTGTTAGCCCTCGTTCAAAGTGACGTAAGCGGGGCCATGTCTAGCTAGGCTAGAAGTGGATATAAATACTTCATAACCTTTACGGATGTGGCATCGCGTTACGGTTATGTGTATCTTATGAAACACAAGTCAGAAACTTTTGAGTAATTCAAAGAGTTTCGACACGAAGTAAGAAAACAGACCAGTAAAAGTATTAAAAATATTACGGTCGGACCATAGTGTAAAATACCTAAACATATGAGTTTCAAGATTACTTGTATAGGTATGGTATTCTTTAACATTGGACTCCTCCCAGGATACCTCAATTTGACGGTGTGTCCGAACAGAGAAACCGAACTTTGTTGGACATGGTAAGGTTATTGATGAGTCGCTCTGAGCTACCAATTTCCTTCTAAGGATACACATTAAACAGTGCAATACTTATTTTGAATAAGGTTCCATTGAAATCTGTTAGACAGACTTCATATTAGATATGAACATGAAAGAAACCGGGTTTCTCATTCCTAAAGATTTGAGAATGCTAGGCATACGCGAAATGTTTGGATGGTATCAAATTACAACCCAAATTGGATAAGTGCCTAATTGTAGGTTGTCATAGGGAAACCAAAGTATAGTACTTATACAAATCACAAGAGAACAATGTAATTGTTGCTCTTCATGCAGCTTTCCTAAGAGGAATTCCTATATGCAGTGGTAAGTGGGAGGAAAGTAGAACTCGATGAAAATTGGAGTAATACTGTTCCAGGCACCGAGTCCTCACGGAACACCAACAGTTCATCAGGGATGAAATTGTACCAATAATCTTCGAATACACAAGAACAGCATAGGTCGGAGAGAGTCAGAAAACAACCTGGGAGGTATGGGTTTCTGATCTCACCTCATAAAGATATTAATCTTATTGAGGATAATGAGCCGACTACGTATGAGGTAGCGATACAAGGTATCGACTCCGCTATATAGCAAAGTGCCATGAAGTCCGAAATAGATTCCATGTATACAACCAAGTTTGGATACTGGTTGATGTACCAGAAGGCATTGTGCCTATTGGTAGCAAATGGGTCTTCATGGTGAAGACTGACGTGGATGGAAACATACAAACATACAAAGCTAGGCTTGTAGCGAAATAGTATCGTCAACATGATGTCGATTACGACGACACCTTTTACCCATTGCCATGATTAAGTCCATTCGGATAATGCTTGCGAGTGCTGCATATTTCGTTTATGAAATATGGCAGCTGAACGTCAAAATCGATTTCCTTAACGGAAACCTTTTGGAGGATGTTTACAACATCCTGAAGGTTTTGTCATGCCGAAACATGCAAAAAAGGTTTGCAAGTTAAATCGATCTATTTATGGATTGAAGCAAGCATTATGTTCTTGGAACCAACGTTTTGATGTGATCATAATGGTATATGGTTTCATTCAAAACGAAGATGATTCTTGTGTATATAAGAGGGTTAGTGGGAGCGCACTGACAATGAATGTCCTATAAGTTGATGATGTATTGCTTCTTAGCAATAACATTCCCATAATATAATCGGTGAAAGCTTGACTTTCATTAAAATTCTCCATGGAATACTTGAGAGAGGCAACCTTTATTCTAGGAATAAAGATCTACTGGATAGATCTAAAAGTTATTGGCACTCTCCGAGAACTCCTACATTGAAAGATATATACGCGACCCAATGTCTTATATGTTTTGAGCATTTGGAGTCACAATCAGGCCGATCCAGGTGATGGTAACTGGATTGATGTTAAGAACATCCTTAAGTATCTTAGACGAACTAAAGATGCTTTCTTAAGCTATGGAGAAGAAGAACTTGAGGTGACTAGGTTCACCGATGTAAGTTTCCAAACCGAAAAAGACGACTTTAAGTCGTAATAAGGGTACATATTTAGTTTGAATAACGGAACAGAGAGCTGGAAATCTTCCAAGCAAGATACTGTTGCCGAATAAGTAACAAAAGCGGAACATTGCTGCAGCAGAGGCAGCAAAAGAAGCATTTTGAATCTATACAATCCTAATTGGATTAAGTATAGTTCTGTTAGCAGCTGAGCTGGGCTACAGAACAGGCTAAGGAATCACGGTCTCATCAACGATCCAAGTATATACTTCGACTATTTCATCTGATTCGTCAGATCATACATCGAGGCGATGTGATGATCGAATAAAATGCGTCAGATGATAACATTGCAAATCCACTGTGAAAGCTGTTTCTTAGTAGAAGTTTGAGCGACCGGTACATAGTTCAGGTGTAGGACAGTTGAGTGATTGGCTATAGGCCAAGTCGGAGATTGTTGGACAATTATGACCCATAGCATCACTGTTTGTACAGAACATGGTGTTGTTGTACAAATTAACCATGTGACAAAGGAAATTTCTCTTTTATCATTTGTAATTGGATTACCGGGATATATAAATGATAAAAGTCAATATGATTAGTATCGGATTAATAAGATATGAGACAATATTAATCCACGTAAGGTTTAATCATTAAATATCCATAGTCGTAGTATTATCGATACTGGACATCGATAATGCAGAATAGGCTAGTATTACACTTGTGCGTGTTATGGAAGCGTAACGGCATAGTTCTCATATATTTTGGTATTGGATACTCATGCAAGTGTAATAGGAAGTTCTTTTTACCTGGCCTTAACAATGCCTTTGATTAAACCCCTTTAACCCACTATAGACACGGTTAACTAAAGCACAAATCACAATCACTACAAGACATTATTTCGGGGCCAATTCTCTATCCCCAGTGGAGTCGCCAGATTGTAGGACACAGAAATTGGTGACGCTGTCCCAGGCTCGCGGCCTGGTTGGGAGTATGGAATATCCCACGGGGGAACTAAACCGGAGAACTAAAAATGGAGTCGCCACCCGGTGTGAACCGGGAAAATGATTTAAGGCCGCACTCACCCCTCTCAAGGGAAGACCTCAAACCGTTGGGTTCGGAATGGTCCCTTACTTATGCCACTTGTAATGAAAGGATTTATGCACTAGTAGAACCAAATCTCATGCAACACATACCAGATAATTCAAGCAACATGCAAGTTTGCACACCCATAATCCTAAATGAAAGAAATGAAGGCAAAATACATAATTCATGAACGTATTAAGCAATAAAGTGCAATAATGTAACTAATAACAACTATAAAGGCATTAATAATAAAAGCGAGCACACAATCTCATGAGCATATCGAATAAATAAATGCGGAAAATATAAATGAACAATAACGGTAAAGGCATAAAGATTAAAGAGAGCTAACTAAGCATATGATGGGGAATGGAATGACCAAGGAAACAAACATGCATGAAACATGATGAAGGAATCTGTCTAGTGTGTGCACATTCGTGTAGCGTTCATAAATGTGTTCGAACGGTAATCAGAATATAAGCGTTCGAGTAACGTTTGATAACGCGTTCGAACGATAAACAGAATGTCTGTGTTCATATAGCGTTTGATAACACGTTCGAACTGGATGAGACCTGATGCATGATAAAATAAAATGCATGCGCGTTCGAGTACCGTTCTGAGACGCGTTCGAACGGAAATAAAATAGAATACATACATTCGTGTAGTGTTCATAAACACGTTCGAACGAAATAAAGCAGGATGCATACGTTCATGTAGCATTTGGAAATGCGTTCGAACAAGATTTCCAAAATGGAATCTGAAATCACACAAACACATGTATGGGTGAAAAAATACACAATATAGGACCTCGTGTTCCCGAATGAACACATTTCACGTTCAATCCAGTGTACCTCGTCCGGCGCGGCAAAACATCATGGTAAAGGTAGCCTTTAGGCATTTCCCTCGAATATAGGACCTTTAATCCACCCTAGTTAGCCCATGCGCACTAGAACGCAATGCATGCGTAAATAAAGCAATGATATGCAAATGGTAAATGACATAATAAAAAGCGCGGCAAAACATCGTGGTAAAGGTAGCCTTCAGGCATTTCCCTCGAATAGAGGACCTTTAATCCATCCTAGTTAGCCCAAGCGCATTATATTACAATGCATACAAATGAATGAGACCATAATGTGGAACTCCGTATATCCGATTAACATATCTCACATTCAATCAAACATACTTCGTCCGGCACGGTAAAACATCGTGGTAAAGGTAGCCATTTGGCTTATCATCCCTCAAAATGGAGGACCTTTAATCCACTCTAGCTAGCCCATGCGCATTACATTACCATGCATAAATAAATAACATGCAGAAAGTAATAACATACTAATGACTGAATCATGCTTAAAAATAAATAACATACTAACGACTAAATCATGCTTAAAATGCAAGGTTGGATGAAACGAAACATGTGAATCTCTCAAGTGGTACGTGGCATTGTATCCCGAGTGCAAACCGTAATACCGTCCATTCGGATTCGGCTACGGAATTTACCTCCGGGTTTCCATCCGATATACCATAAGAGAGAACACATATTCCGTTCATCCGGAAATCACATCATGCACCAATCCACAATACTCATATGAAATAAGGTACTAAAATAAATGAAAATAAAGGATAAAGAAGGTGCCTTCAGGTCTAACCTCTTTAGTCGTCTATCGGAAGTGCGATATGAGTTTGTCGGAAGGGTTGATACTCCTCAATTCCTCCGGTTCACTGATTCAACGTTTCCTTTCGCTGTTTCGCTGTTTAGGCTACTAATTTTTACTCCGTTTTGCTGCTGTTTTCGCTGTATTTTCTGGTCACTATTTCATGGTAAATAAGGGAAGGTAATTTGGGCAGTTTCTGGATTATTTTCAGTACAGTTTGTGGAGGGTATATGCGGCAGTTTGTGGGGTAGTTTGTGGAGTGTTTTCTCGGTCACTGCAGCATAGTTTCAGAGGTGATTTTTGGTGGTTACAGGGACTGTTTTGGGCTGTGACTTTCGGTGTTTACAGTGGGTAATTTAGTGACTGTTTCATTGATGATGTTTGGTGTTTATGAGGGGTTTCGGTGATGAAGGTGTTTAGGGGGGCTATGGTTTCGGTTGCTAGAGAGGAGGAGAATGGAGAATTATTTTTGCTTCTTACTTTTTGCCTTGGGCGTGAATGCTAGGTTATTTTCTTTTGTGTTTTTGTGAGAATGAGCTAGGGTGTGAAAGGTTGGTTTAGGCTTCTTTTTATAATGGTTTGCTATGGTTTCTAGGTAAGGAAGGGAATCCTAAAAAAAAAAAAGTGTTTTGATTGGTTTATGAAAGGAAAAGATGGATTTAATTTAGGGAGTGAATATCTTAATTGGTGTTTGATTAGGGAAGGGATTTGATTAGATTATGAAGGGATTTGATTAGATTAGGAAGAGATTTGATCTAATTAATTTAGTTTAATTTGTGACATGTATTTTAAATATTTTAATTATTTTTGGATGGGTTTTGGTGGGCTAATTGGGCTTGGGCGTGAGGCTAGCATCAAAACCTTAAGTACCGACACCGTTCGAAATCCGATTCGAACGCTACACGAACGCCTGCAATCTGCCTGACGTTCGAATGTGCTCACGAATGCAACATGAACGCGAAAGCAGTGAACATACGATCCAAGTATATGCAAAAATACAGTGCCTACAGTCGCCCCCACTTTGATGGGACTTGTGAAGTGTGTGACAATGACATTCTTATCTAAGTTTATGCAATTAATTTTTACTTACCTAGCTCGCCAGCTGTTACTTGACTTTCCGGTTGCTTTGAACTGAGTTGATATGGTGGTGAGGTGCTTCGACCCCTGGTTCATTCCCGAACCGTTATTGTGAGGTGGTCCATTCCCGAACCGTTGCTGTGATGTGGTCCATTCTCGAACCGTTATCGTTAGATGGTCCATTCCCGAACCGCTACTGTGATGTGGTCCATTCCCGAACCATTACTGTGAGGTGGTCCATTCCCAAACCGTTACTGTGAGGTGGTCCATTCCCAAACCGTTATTGTGAGGTGGTCCATTCCCGAACCGTGCTCCATTCTCGGAGTGCCATTCTTGGCTTGTTCATTCCCGAACCTTGCTCCATTCCCGGCTTGTTCATTCCTAAACCGTGCTCCATTCTCGGAGTGCCATTCCCGACTTGTTCATTCCCGAACCGTGCTCCATTCTCGGAGTGCCATTCTCAGCTTGTTCATTCTCGAACCTTGCTCCATTCTCGGAGTGCCATTCCCAGCTTGTTCATTCCCGAACCGTGCTCCATTCTCAGAGTGCCATTCCCGGCTTGTTCATTCCCGAACCGTGCTCCATTCTCAGAGTGCCATTCTTGGCTTTGTTCATTCCCAAACTATGCTCCATTCTCGGAGTGCCATTCTCGGCTTTGTTCATTCCCGAATCGTGCTCCATTCTCGGAGTGCCCTTCCCGGCTTGTTCATTCTCGAACTGTGCTCCATTCTCGGAGTGCCATTCTCGGCTTTGTTCATTCTCGAACCGTGCTTCATTCTCGGAGTGCCATTCTTGGTTTTGTTCATTCCTGAACCGTGCTCCATTCTCGGAGTGCCATTCTTGTCTTTGTTCATTCCCGAACCGTTCTCCATTCTCGGAGTGCCATTCCCGGCATTCTGATGATGTGTGGGCCTCGACCCTGGGACTCATCCCAAAACTGATACTGATGATGTGGGCCTCAGCCCTGGGACTCATCCCCAAACTGATACTGATGTGGGCCTCGCCCCAAAACTGATACTAATGTGGGCCCCGCCCCCTGTGATTCATTCCTGAAAACTGTTGACACTGTACTGTTGCTGCTTCTGGTTGGCTTGCATTTGACGCTTTCTCTTTTTCTTCGTTGAAACCTGTGAATACAAAAAAAAACAAAACACAACAAAACAAAAGAATGCAAGTGCATTAGATGTATGCATGCATGCATGAATGAGTTTCCTATTCCGTTGGGTTAGGTCTTCTGCCAGTTCCTTTAGTGACTATTCGATCTTCTCTTCCTCAGGCAAAGTATTGCTTCAACCTGTCCACGTTGATTGGCTCGGTGAACCCGTTCCCTTCTAAGTCTGACAGTCTCACTGCCTCATTTCCCATTACCTTCTTGACTATGTAGGGTCTTTCCCAGTTAAGTCTGAACTTTCCTCTCGGGTCCGTTGTCGACGGCGTTGAATGTTTAAGTACTAGATCATCCTTTCTGATTTTGGTAGGGCGCACCTTCTTGTTGAATGCTCGGGCCGATCTCTTCCAGTATAACTTCATATGATGCAAGGATTTAATCCTCTTCTTATCGTGCAATACCAGCTGTTCAAATCTCTACGAGGTCCATTCTTGTTCAGGTAACTCTGTTTCTGCTAATACCCGCATGGACTGTATCTCAACTTCCATCTGCAGTACTGCTTCCATTACCTTTCGAACTTCTTCTTTTCTTAAACACTTCAGCTGGATGCCATTCGCTTGTCTTTTGTATAGTTCTCCCTTCAAACTCACATATTGAGAAGCCAACTCCTGAATGATTATCTTGTTCTTCTTGAAAGGTAGAGACTCAGGCAAGTAAGCGAAATAAATGTCTTTATTATCATTAAGAAAAAGATTCGAACAAGTAGACAAAGTTAATGTCCTTATTATTAATAAATACTAGATCCCTCGTTGACTGACTCACTCATGTTTGCTGGCGGTCTTTTGACGAGTCCTCATTCTTCCCCAACCTAACGGGTATCTATGATGGCTTTTAGACACAAGGGTTAACATGATGCGTGTATGCATGAGGTGCATGAGATGCGTGAGATGTATGGAATATATAAGTCGGCCCATTATCATTTTAAAGCATTCAATCATATATTACGCGGTGCAAATGTGTCCCAGTTGGAAAGGCCCAACTGGTTTACACTTTTGCAATAACATGGCTAAACAACTTCAAATGATAAGAGGCCTAAACACAAAATGGCCCATCGGCATTTTTAGAACTTTTGGCCCAATTGTCAAAGGACATGAACTCGTCCCCGTTTAAATGGCCCAACAAGTTCATATATCTTGACAAAAAGTCCAACTGAATCCAAATGATGATGGTCATAAACACAAGCATAAAGAGACAATTTCTATTAATTATACAACTATAGTTCTCATGTGGGCTCATGGGAGTGTAGACAAAGGCTCTCTCCGGCGAAGGATTGCCCACAACTAGGACTCCCCACTCAAGGGTTCGAGCGACCAAGTGAGCGCACATTTTTTATACCTTACAGTACGTGCCAACAAGTTATGATACGTGACTAACTGTCAAATGGATTTCTTATTGTAGATTCTCTAGAGGGAGGGTGGAGCGAACTCTCTTAAATACCCAAGCCTCTTAGGCTCTTATCGCCTTAGTGACAGGAATAAACAACAAGTCCTCCAAATTAGTCTGTCACAACGAGCTACGGGTAATGATTATCTAGGTGCCTTCACAGATTTTCCTTATAGAAAGGTAGTGAATGAAGGAAGACACCAATCCATAACCTAGCCTTAACAATGCCTTTGATTAAACCCCTTTAACCCACTATAGACACGGTTAACATAAGCACAAATCACCATCACTACAAAACATTATTTCAGGGCCAATTCTCTATCCCCAGTAGAGTCGCCAGACTGTATGACACAGAAATCGGTGGTGCTGTCCCAGGCTCGTGGCCTGGTTGGGAGTACGGAATATCCCATGGGGAACTAAACCGGAGAACTAAAAATGGAGTCGCCAACCGGTGTGAACCGGAAAATGATTTAAGGCCGCACTCACCCCTCGCAAGGGAAGACCTCAACCGTTGGGTTCGGAATGATCCCTTATTTATGCCACTTGTAATGAAAGGATTTATGCAGTAGTACAACCAAATCTCATGCAACACGTACCAGATAATTTAAGCAACATGCAAGTTTCCACACCCATAATCGTAAATGAAAGAAATGAAGGAAAAATACATAATTAATGAACATATTAAACAATAAAGTGCAATAATGTAACTAATAACAACTATAAATGCATTAATAATAAAAGTGAGCACAAAATCTCATGAGCATATCGAATAAATAAATGCGGAAAATATAAATGAACAATAACAGTAAAGGCATAAAGATTAAAGAGAGCTAACTAAGCATATGATGGGGAATGGAATGACTAAGGGAACAAACATGCATGAAACATGATGAAGGAATCTGTCTAGTGTGTGCGCATTCGTGTAGCATTCATAAACGCATTTGAATGATAATCAGAATGTAAGCTTTCGAGTAGCGTTTGATAACGCGTTCGAACGATAAACAAAATGTCCGTGTTCATATAGCGTTTGATAACACGTTCGAACGAGATGAGACCTGATGCATGATACAATAAAATACATGCGCGTTCAAGTAACGTTCTGAGACGCGTTCGAACGGAAATAAAATAAAATGCATACGTTCGTGTAGTGTTTGTAAACACGTTCGAACAAAATGAGGCAGGATGCATATGTTCGTGTAGCGTTTGGAAACGCGTTCGAACAAGATTGCCAAAATGGCATCTGAAATTACACAAACACATGTATGGGTGAACAAATACACAATGTAGGACCTCGTGTGCCCGATTGAACACATTTCACGTTCAATCGAGTGTACCTCGTCCGGCGCGGCAAAACATCATGGTAAAGGTAGCCTTTAGGCATTTCCCTCGAATAGAGGACCTTTAATCCACCCTAGTTAGCCCATGCGCGCTAGAATGCAATGCATGCGTAAATAAAGCAAAGATATGCAAAGGGTAAATGACATAATAAAAGGCGCGGTAAAACATCGTGGTAAAGGTAGCCTTCAGGCATTTCCCTCGAATAGAGGACCTTTAATCCACCCTAGTTAGCCCATGCGCATTATATTACAATGCATACAAATGAATGAGACAATAATATGGAACTCCGTATATCCGATTAAACATATCTCACATTCAATGAAACATACTTCGTTCGGCGCGGCAAAACATCGTGGCAAAGGTAGCCCTTTGGCTTTTCATCCCTCAAAACGGAGGACCTTTAATCCACCCTAGCTAGCCCATGTGCATTACATTACCATGCATAAATAAGTAACATGCAGAAAGTAATAACATACTAACAACTGAATCATGCTTAAAAATAAATAACATACTAACCACTAAATTATGCTTAAAACGCAAGGTTGGATGAAACGAAACATGTGAATCTCTCAAGTGGTACGTGGCATTGTATCCCGAGTGCAAACCACAATACCGTCCATTCAGATTCGGCTACGGAATTTACGTCCAAGTTTCCATCTGATATACCATAAGAGAGAACACATATTTCTTTCATCCGGAAATCACATCATGCACCAATCCACAATACTCATATGAAATAAGGTACTAAAATAAATGAAAATAAAGGATAAAGAAGGTGCCCTCAGATCTAACCTCTTTAGTCATCTATCGGAAGTGTGGTATGTGGTTGTCGGAAGGGTTGATGCTCCTCAATTCCTCCGGTTCACTGGTTCAACGTTTCCTTTCACTGTTTCGCTGTTTGGGTTGTTGTTTTTTACTCCATTTTACTTCTGTTTTCGCTGTATTTTCTGGTCACTATTTCACGGTAAATAAGGGACTGTTTTTTCATTTTTAAGGGGGATTGGGGCTGATGTTTTATGCGGTAATTTGGGCAGTTTCTGGATTGTTTTCAGTGCAGTTTGTGGAGGGTATATGCGGCAGTTTGTGGGGTAGTTGTGGAGGGT
This sequence comes from Zanthoxylum bungeanum, assembly GCA_019454045.1. Taxonomy (NCBI): domain Eukaryota; kingdom Viridiplantae; phylum Streptophyta; class Magnoliopsida; order Sapindales; family Rutaceae; genus Zanthoxylum; species Zanthoxylum bungeanum. The sequence continues at coordinate 5,874 of SKCR01018149.1, read as the reverse complement.
TTTCTCGGTTATTGCAGCGCAGTTTCAGAGGTGATTTTCAGTGGTTACAGGGACTATTTTGGGCAGTGATTTTAGATTTTTACAGTGGGTAATTTAGTGATTGTTTCGGTGATGAAGGTTTTTAATGGGGCTATGGTTTCGGTTGCTAGAGAGGAGGAGAAGGGAGAATTATTTTTGCTTCTTGCTTTTTGCCTTGGGCGTGAATGCTAGGTTATTTTCTTTTGTGTTTTCGTGAGAATGAGATAGGGTGTGAAATGTTGGTTTAGGCTTCTTTTTATAATGGTTTGCTAGGGTTTCTAGGTAAGGAAGGGAATCCTCAAAAAAAGGGAAGTGTTTTGATTGGTTTATGAAAGGAAAAGATGGGTTTAATTTAGGGAGTGAATATCTTAATTTTGATTGATTAGGGAAGTGATTTGATTAGATTAGGAAGGGATTTGATCTAATTAATTTAGTTTAATTTGTGACATGTATTTTAAATATTTTAATTATTTTTGGATGGGTTTTGGTGGGCTAATTGGGCTTGGGCGTGAGGCTAGCAGCAAAACTAGAAGTATCGACACCGTTCGAACTCCGATTCGAACGCTACACGAACGCACTCAATTTGCCTGACGTTCGAACGTGTCCACGAACGCAGCATGAATGCGAAAGCAGTGAACATGTGAATTGAATCTGATGACATACTTATTCTGAATTTCCCCTTCCAACATTCGTTTCCCGGGACTTCCGCAACCTAAATAGTAGTGCCTCCGTACGAGACTCCTCATCGGGACTTATATGCAAAAATGCAGTGCCTACAATATCTAATCGTAATTAGATCGAATATGTGTATAAAAGACAAGAGGTGCTACCATTAAATAAATAATATTTTGGAAAATGAAATTGCTCGTATTTATGAATCGGACATAAAAACGATCCGGATTGGCACTCTGAGCACCAACCCTAACAATTTTTCCAACTTGCTCTAGTGCCAATCCACGGTATCATATACACATCTCAATGTATATCACATACTCATAGCCCTCAAGAGCTCACCTAACACTCAAGAGGTAGGCAACAAAAAGTAAGCCCACTTTAATACATTGAGTCCGTCCAACAAACTCTATCGTTTTCCTTAGCCAACATCATTCATATTTTGTAGAATCCAAATTCCACATCAATATGACTCAGACACTATATTAGTATTGTGTTATAGCTACTGAGTTGTCTATGTATTTAGAGATCAAATCCAAATACTATGAGACGACCACAAGTACTACAATAATATGAAAACTTCTAATCTATAGGGTCACTATGTGACTTCATAAGTCAATACTTTATATGTTGTAACTGATTCCAATAGTTTAGTAGAATCAACGGTGACACTCCTACTGCATCTTTTCTGACTTTATATGACATAGACCATCTAATGTCATAATTATGATCAAAAACTAATATGACCTAATGGTTGTAGACTAAATTCACCATGAATAAGAAACTCATTCGTAATAGCTATAATGATAACAAATAATATGTTTCAAGATCTGTCATATGGTCTGCAGCATATCAAAATAACTCGTAACAATTACGATTAAATTGATATCTTTAATCACACATAATATAATATTCATTTCGCCATCATCCTATGATGCATAAGATTGACTAGACATTCTAATCAATCTCTCTTTCGACAAAGGAATCATCATTTACGAAAGATGAACACTATATATATAAAAGACACGTTAACTATCAAACAGTTATACTAACTTTCATACAAATAGTCTTACTGTGTCCATTATTAGATCATATCTAATACGCGACTAATGTGAGTATCTCACAAGTCTCTAGTTTTATTTATCATATATACAACTTTATATCAAATACATCAGAGATTACTCCTACTACTGTCACGGAGAGAAAAGAAGACTTAGGATTATATAATACTAGAAAGAAGTTTGTACGCTCCCACTGACCCTATTAACAAATATGTATTTTCTATGCTTTGATAAAATCAGACAATCTGACTGTTATCAAAATTAGAAAACATAGATTTTCGGAAAGCTAATCTGAGTCTTCAATAGGCTCCATAAGCCAGTATATCAAATTGTGATCTCAGCAGAATACAAACTCTAGGGCCATTCTATAATGAACTCTTCAAACAAAAAAATCATGACGGATCTCTCATTCGAAGAAATCACTCAAGAACGCTACTTTGCATTCTTTAGCCAAAATACATAGCTGAATATCAACATTAACCAACAGATTTCCTCATAATCTATAATAGATCACTGATTAAAACCTTTCTCACTGTCATACTATAAATGTCAAACCTTTATCAAGCTCACTTTGCTTTTGCTACGCAAACAATTCGCACATTTTATGAACAATTCATAACGAAAGCTTAATCAAGTTCAAAACTTGATCATAGTAAGCTATGAACAATCTTAGATCTATGGTTCAATGCTAACTTCCGAAATCGATATCAAATATCGCTCTCACTATAAGTTATAGGATAATTTTCTTCGATAAGAAAACAACAGAATCATTAAGTATCAAATACTTTGTAAATGATTCTGACATCCTATTGGACTTATGCGGAAGATATCTAAGGGTTTTTTCATCTTATTAATTATGTAGTTCCTGTTGGAAAATCTAATCCATGTCCCAAGATCAAAAGAACAAGCAAAACATATAAATGAATGAACAATATTGAAGTATGGCGGAATCATACTCACAAAGATCGGAATGCGGATGCGTTGAAACAAAAAATTTCTCCTTTGTGCAGTGAGGGTTTCGGCCAAACAGAAAAGAGAAGCTCCAAGCAATTTTTGATCCTTCCAAGCTCTAAGATGAGTTTCCCATAACACCTTTGTATGATCCCTTGATGGTGCTAGCCAAAGATGTGTATTTTATGTTCCAAACATGCACAAATTCTTCAAGTTTTTGCAACAAAAACAGAAAAGTGGAGAGCCAAAACTGCAGTGAAGTTTTCGGCAATGTGAGAGAGATGAGAGATCTGATTTTTTGTTACAAAAATCAATTTATATTTATGCCATAATAATATTTATTATTAATAATAAACTTATGACACAAATCATGCAATGGCTTAGAGTGTCAAACACTCAATTTCCATGCAAAACCCTTGAGTGCATTGTACACTATCTCCATGCAATGCATCGACAATTAAATAATGCATATAATGACATGTGTCATGTGGGCCCCACACGTTTCCAAATGAAAGTGGGCCCACGTGCACTCACGCGTTCGGGTTCGATATTTCCGAAATACCGAACTTACGTCGCGACGTTAATTAAATCGAATTTAATAAATAATTGCGCCTAGCGAAATTATTATTTACGTCGCTAACGAATTAATTCTAAATTAACTCGTTTGCCCGAATTAAAATCTAATTTTAATTTCGCGTCGAAATCGAATTTCGATTATTATATCGAATATAATAATTTTACGATTATTTTCAATTAATCGTTCTCTCTCTTTATATAGTACCTTATCCAAGATAAAGTCTCTCCGTAATTAATCCAAGATTAATCGAGTTTGAATCATACGTCATTGGTGAATCTTCGGGAAGCGACCCCCAGAGATCTCTAGATATGTTGGCAGTAAATCCGGTTGTCGACTATCCGAACACGTACGTACCAAGTACTACGTTTTTACCGATTTACAAGACAAGGTTAGCCTCTAGCAAAACGCCATGTCTACCCAATTCTCTAGAAATATTCTTATTGGAATATAAGATCTATAACAGGCGTAGTATACCGTAGTATAGTGTATATCGAACCAGTATCGGATGATCACATGTAAGGCCTGGGGCTGGAGAGTGTGTCTGCCCCGTACGATACACATATCGGACATCAAGCAACCAGTCTCTTTGAATCGGATAATCCTGACCTAGTCATATTATCCCGATGGTTGCAACCATTATAGAGTACTAGTTCTGTATCCCTCGCGATCATCATCTCCATATGTCTGAAGTGATACTTCCATCTTGACATCACACCCAATACACTACGATTCTCGATAAACCCAGAAGTGGTGTACACAGAACCCGTTAAAGCCCTGGACCACCAAAACTAAAGTTTACCGATTGTCGTAAGTACTAGCGATGCAAGTCTCAGGTTAAGATCATATGCACCTACCCTGAAGTGGACTCCCATAGACACGCAGACATACTACCAATGGGACTCCGCGGGGTCTATCCAGAGCGAAGCTGTTTTCCGTACCATCGGTAAAACACAACCTCCTACCGCACTTGCATAAGTATCCAATACTTAAATATATGAGAACTATGCCGTTGTGCCCTCACAACATGCACAAGTGCAGTACTAGTCTATTCCGCATTATCGATGTCCAATCTCGATAATACTACGACTAGGGATATTTAATGATTAAACCTTTATGGATTGATACCGTCTCATATCATCATAATCCGGAACTAATCATAGGGACTTTTACCATTTATATATCAAAGTAATAAATTACAAAACGGTAAAAGGCAATTTCATTACTACATAGTTAATTTTGTACAATAATACAATATCATTTACAAAATAGTGACGCTATGGGTCATTACTGTCTAACAATCTCCCTTGGCCTATAGCCAGTCACTCAAGCATCTAATACCTGAACTATGTACATGTCGCTCAAACTTTTCCCGAGGAATAGCCTTCGTCAGCGGATCTGTAATATTATCCTCTGATGCGATCTTTTCGATCTTCACATCGCCACGATGTATGATCTCTCGAATCAGATGGAATCGTCGAAGAACATGTTTGGATCGTTGATGAGACCTTGGTTCCTTAGCCTGTGCTATAGCCCCGCTATTGTCACAATACAATGGAACGGGCTCAGCTGCTAACGGAACTACTCCTAATCCAATTAGAAATTTACGGATCCAAACTGCCTCTTTTGCTGCTTCAGCTGCTGCAATGTACTCCGCTTCAGTTGTTGAATCAGCAACAGTATCTTGCTTGGAAGATTTCCAGCTCACTGCTCCGTTATTCAAGCAAAATATGTACCCGGTTTGCGACTTGAAGTCGTCTCTGTCGGTTTGGAAACTTGCATCGGTATACCCAGATACCTCAAGTTCTCCATCTCCATAGATTAAGAAAACATCCTTAGTTCTTTTAAGATACCTAAGGATACTCTTACCGCCATCCAGTGATCCTTCCTGGATCGGCCTGATATCGACTGCACATGTTCAAAGCATAGGACACATCAGGTCGTGTACATATCATGGCATACATGATCGATCTGACTGCCGAGGCGAACGGAGTCCGACTCATGTTGTCTCTCTCATCTTGTGTTTTAGGACACATGTCCCTAGATAGATAGACGCCATGTGATGTTGGCAACAGTCCCCTCTTGGACTGATCCATGTTGAATCTCTTCAACACTTTATCAATATATGTACTCTGGGAGAGTCCAAGTAGCCTTCTAGATCTATCCCGGTAGATCTTTATTCCTAGAATAAAAGCTGCTTCTCCCATCTTTCATGGAGAATTTCAATGAAAGCCAAGCTTTCACCGACGTTAACATGGGATGTCATTGCCTATAAGCAATACATCGTCGACATAAAGGACAATAAAAGTCAGTGCACTCCCACTAACCTTCTTATATACACAAGGATCATCTACGTTTTGAATGAAATCATATTCTTTTATGACCTCATCAAAACGTTGGTTCCATGACCTCGATGCTTGCTTCAGTCCATAAATGGACCGATTTAACTTACAAACCTTGTTTGCAAGTCTTGGTGCGATAAACCGTCAGATTGTTGCATATAAACATCCTCCAACAGGTTTCCGTTAAGGAAAGCTTTTTAACGTCCATCTGCCATATTCGTAATCGTAATATGCAGCTATCGCAAGCATTATCCGA
>SKCR01018148.1:0-20576 GCA_019454045.1 Zanthoxylum bungeanum | reverse complement strand
AAGCAAATAGTAGAGCATAATCTTTGGAAGATTTATGTGATGATAACTTAAGTGCTTAATCCATTGAGCTTGTCGCAGTAGACTCCTTGATTTCTTTGTCAGAACTAAGGGTTAGATCTTTAAAGTATGATAATGAAATTGAAGGATCTTCATAAATCTATACTTAGATTTTAGAAGTACTAAAATTGTAATAAGTTAACTTTTGGAGAGTTAATGACTATTCTCAAGGAGACAAAGTCAAAAGTTTACAATTAGGCAAGTAGCGCTAGTCGTACCTTACTTCGATATTCTAGAAGGCCAAGGCTTGGCCAAAGGCTTGGCCAAAGGCTTCTGCAGTGTTGTAACAGGCAAAGGCAAAATCATTATAATCTTCTAGGAAGATAAAAGACATATCCCAAAATGTCTGCCTAAATTGTGGCAAACGGGATCGCGAAAGCGTGACTGCCGTTTGAACAAAGCAGACATGAAGGAATTGAAGACGAGCAAGGCTTCGACTTCAAATATATTTGTCATAAATATATTCACTACTAGTATTAAAATTGGATTTTAGATACTTAGTATGAAATATATATATATATTGATGTTCAGAATCTGCTATGTGCAGGATACTGACTTCCATAGAGATTTATCTGCGAATTGAAAATGGGACAACTGTCGCTGTTTTAACCGTAGATACCTAAGTTTAGGAACTGCCTTCGGGTGTGTACTTAAATTAGGAAACTGTTATAATGTAACTAGTTTGACTAGAAACATTATCTCTATATTAGTGTTTAACCCGTTGCGGGTAAACCTTTATATTCTAGAACACTAAAGTGTTTCATTATATAAACACATTAGATGTGAATAACATAATTTATATTTTGAATATAAATATATCTCAAATATATAATATGACAAACAAATAGCTCAACTGATTTGATCAGAAGAAACTTAATAGTGGCATTGTTGTCTGGGACACAATCAAACAAGACTCGTATATCCACACTTTTGAAGAGTGGGTACTCGGACTAATTTGATCCCATTCAAATAAAGTCTACGAATCTAGTTTATGGGGCAAAGTGCCTAAAACACTATTTACTTGGTAAAAGTGCAAATGCCACCGATCTGTTAGCCCTAGTTCATAGTGAAGCAAGTGGGCCCATGTCTAGCTAGGCTAGATGTGGATATGAATATTTTGTGACCTTTACGGATGTGGCATCGCGTTATGGTTATGTGTTTCTATTGAAACACAAATCGGAAACTTTTACAGTTTCGACACGAAATAGACGAACAGATCGGCTAAAGTATTAAACTGTCACGGTAAGACCGTAATGGAAAATACTTAAGCAATAAGTTTCAAATATACTTGAAAGAGTAAAGTATTCTTTCAATGAGGACTACTCCCGGAACACGTCAAGTGACGGTGTGTCCGAACTGAGTAACCGAATTTTGTTGGACATGATAAGGTTAATCATGAGTCGCTCTGAGCTACCATTTTCTTCAACGGATATGCATAAATAGTGCAGAACTTATTTTGAATAAGGTTCCATAAAATCTGTTTGACAGATTTCATATTAGATATGAACAGGAAAGAAACCAGGTTTCTCAGTCCTGAATATTTGGGTATGCTGGGCATATGTTTGGATGATACCAAACTAAAACCCAAATTGGATAAGTGCCAAATGTAGGTTATCCTAGGGATACCATAAGTATTGTACTTATACATTCCACTAGAGAACAATTAGATTTTTGCTCACCAGGCGGTTTTCCTGAGAGGAATAACCGATATGCAGTGGTAAGTGGGAGGATAGTAAAACTCGATGAAAATCGAAGTAAATACTATTCAAGGCAACAATTCCTAATGGAACACATAAATAGTTCATCAAGGATGAAACTATTACCAGTAATCTTCGTATACACAAGAACCGTGTATGTCGGAGAGAGTCGGAAAATAACCTGGGGTATGGGTTTCTGATCTCACATCATAAAGATGTCAATCTTATTGAGGTATACCAACTGACTACGTATGAGGAAGTGATACAAGGTATCGACTCCCTATTATGGCAAAGTGCCATGATATCCGAAATGGATTTCATGTATATCAACAAGTTTAGAACTAGTTGATGTACCGCAAGACATTGTGTCTATTGGTACTATAAGTCTTCATGGATGGCAACATACCAACGTATAAAGCTAGGCTGTTAACGGAAAGGTATCGTTATCAACATTGTGTTGATTACGATTCAACCTTTTACCTATTGCCACGGTCAATCCATTTGGATAATGCTTGCTAACGCTGCATGTTTCATTTATGAAATATGTCAGCTGAATGGCAAAATCGCTTTCCTGAAAAGGAAACCATTTGGAGGATGTTTACAACATCCTGTCGGTTTTGGCAAACAAGGTTTGTGGGTTATTCGATCCATGTTTGGATTAAAGCAAGCATTAGGTTCTTGGAATTATCATTTTGATGTAATCATAATAGTTTATGATTTAATTCAAAACGAAATGATTCTTGTGTATATAAGAGGGTTAGTGGGAGCGCACTGACAGTGGTTGTCCTATAAATAATGATAATATGTCATTTCTTGGAAATGATGTTCCCATAATAATAATCGGTGAAAGCTTGGCTTACAAGAAAACTCTCTGAGAACTCGTACATTGAAAAATGTACGCGACCTGGTGTCTCATACGCTTTGAGCATATGGATTCACAAACAGGCTAATCCAAGTGATAGTCACTGGATTGATGTTAAGAACATCCGTTAGTATCTTAGAGAACTAAGGATGTTGTCTTAGTCAATGGAGAATGAGAACTTAAAGTGACTGGGATCACTACTGCAAGTTTCCTAAACCGATTAAACGACTATAAGTCGCAAACGGTACTACAAAGTTTGAATAATGGAACAGTGAGCTGGAAATCTTCCAAGCAAGATACTGTTACCGTATAAATAACAAATGCGGGTTATTGCTGCAGCTGAGGCGGTAATAGAAGCCTTATGGGTCGATATAAAATCTAATTAGATTAGATATTATTTTGTTAGCAGTTGAGCTAGGCTTGAGAACAAGCTAAAGAATTAATGGTCTCATCAACGATCCAGATAAATACTTCGATATTCATCTTATCCGTTCGGATCATACATCGTGGCGATGTGATGATCGTATAAATCGCATCAGACGATAATCATGCAAATCCGCTGATGAAAGCATTTTCTCAGTAGTTTGAGCCAACCGTACATAGTTCGGGTGTAGGACACTCGAGTGACTGGCTATAGGCCAAGTGGGAGATTGTTGGACAATTATGACCAATAGAGTCACTATTTGTACAGATCATGGTGTTGTTGTACAAATTAACTATGTGATGAAGGAGATTGCACTCTTATCATTTGTGATTAGATCAACTAGATGTATAAATGATAGGAGGTCCCTATGATTTCTTCCTGGACGGAGAATGATATGAGACAATATCAATCCACGAAGGATAAATCATTAAATATCCATAGTCAGAGTATTATCGAGATTAGACATCGATAAATACGTAAAATACAAGTATTACACTTGTGCGCGTTGTGAGGGCACAACGACATAGTTCTCATATATTTGGGTATAGGATACTCATGCAAGTGTAGTAGGAGGTTGTGTTTTACCGATGGTATGGGAAACAGCTTCGCTCTGGATAAGACCCCCTCGGAATTCCATTGGTAGTATGACTATGTGTCTATGGATGTCCGAAATCAGGGTAGGTGTATTTGGTCTTAATCTGAGACTTGTACCGCTAATACTTGCGATAATCAATATACTTTGGTTGCGGTCGTCCAGGGCTTTAACAGGTTCTGTGTACGCCAATGCTGGGTATATTGAGAATCGTAGTGTGTTGGGTGTGATGTCAAGACGGAAGTGTCACTTCAGTCATATGGAGATGATGGTCACGTAGGATACGGGACTGGTTCTCTTAAATGCTGCAGCTATCGGGATATTATGACAAGGTCATGTTTATCCGATTATAGAGACTAGTTACCAGACATCCGACATGTGCTTCGTACGGGGCAGCCACAATTCCAGCTCCAGGCCTAGCACGTGATCATCCGATACTGGACAGAAATACGCAAAACTACATATACTACCCCTGATATAGATCCTTTATTCCTGTAAGGATATTTCTGGAGAATTGGGTACGCATGGCGCTTTGCTAGAGGCCAACCTTGTCTTGTAAATCGGTAAAACGTAGTACTTGGTACTTACGTGTTCGGATAGTCCGACGACCGAATTTACTGCCAACATATCCGGGGATCTCACGGGTCGCTTCCCAAAGATTCACCGATGACGTATGACTCGCACTCTAAATTAATCTGGGATTAATTAGAAGAGAGAGAGAATTAATCTGGGATTAATAGCGGAGATATTTTATATGGGATAAAATATCAATTAAAGAGAGATAACGATTAATTTTGAATTAATCGATAAATTAATATATTTGATATATTAAACGAAATTGGATTTCGACGCAGAATTAAAATTAGATTTTAATTCGGGCAAGAATTAATTCGTTTAGCGACGTGAATAGTAATTATGCTAGGCATGATTATTTAATTAAATTAGATTTAATTACGTCGCAACGGAAAATTCGTTAATTTGGAATTAGCGAACCCGAGCCCGAGATTATTTGCGAGCGCATTCGCATTTCGAATTCGAATGCGGCACGCAAGTCAAATCAAGCGTCAAATCGCTAGTCGCAACTAGCGTCACATCATTCGTCAATCAAGTGATGGATGTCTTTCACTTTGAGTGATTGATGCAAGTCACTATTCACTGATTGATGGATTGATGGAGTGATGTGTGTGGTTGGAGCCATTAATGGCTTGACTTTTTGAAAGCCAAATTCATGCCAAATGAATTTGAAATTCACATTTGTGTATAAGATACACAAATTTGGAACCAACAACACATCTCTCACTCACTTCATCTCTCTCTCTCACACGCCCATGGTGGGCAAAATCTCTTCACTGGTTTGGTTACTGTCGAGAGCCAAAGGGAAGCCAAAAGTCATGATTTTGTGGCAAAATCAAGAATACTAGCACACTATGAAGACATGCGAAGGTGATAGGGAAGTCCACCCATGAGCCGGAATCATTTGACGAAGCTTGGAGCTTGTTCGAGGAGCTCAAAAATAGAAAATGGAGGAGCATGGACTGCTCACTTCCGTGAACTGTCAAGGAGCAGAAATCAAAGTTTTGTTGCTTCCCACATCGTTCAACCGCTCGATGTAAGTATTCCGCAACTTCTTCGATTTATATTTGCACATGTTTCCTGTTTATTATTGATCTTGGGACCTTAATAGAAACCAACAGTGTCTGCCCCATACGAAGCATATATCGGATAATGAGCAACTAGTCTCTTTAATATCAGATAATCATGACCAAGTCATATTATCCCGACGGTTGTAACCTTTTTAGAGAACCAGTTCTGTATCCCTACGCGATCATCATCTCCATTTGATTGGAGTGATACTTCCGTCTTGACATCACACCCAACACACTACGATTCTCAATATACCCACCATTGGCGTACACAGAGCCTGTTAAAGCCCTGGATGACCGCAACCAAAGTATATTGATTGTCGCAAGTATTAGCGGTGCAAGTCTCAAGTTAAGACCAAATACACCTACCCTGATTTCGGACTTCCATAGACACATAGTCATACTACCAATGGAATTCCGAGGAGGTCTATCCAGAGCGAAGCTGTTTCCCATATCATCGGTAAAACACAACCTCCTATTACACTTGCATGAGTATCCTATACCCAAATATATGAGAACTATGCCGTCGTGCCCTCACAACGCGCACAAGTGTTATACTAGTCTTTTACGCATTCATCGATGTCCAATCACGATAATGCTCTGACTACGGATATTTAATTATTTATCCTTCGTGGACTGATACTGTCTCATATCATTCTCAATCCAGGAACAAATCATAGGGACCTTCTATCATTTATAAATCTAGGTGATCTAATCACAAATGATAAGAGTACAATCTCCTTTGTCACATAGTTAATTTGTACAATAACACCATGATCTGTACAAATAGTGACGCTATGGGTCATAATTGTCCAACACCTCCAAGGCATAAGAACTTTCAATTATATAACCATTATATAAAGAAATATTCAAATCTCAAACTTTTCAAAATTCGAATTTTCTACTTATACATATCATATACGTAACTGTAGAAACTAATGAAACCTTAATTAAAAGGTTGAATTAGTGTTACTGGAGCATATCCCCAAGAACATTAAAACTAATTCGATAACACTCAGTATCAAACGAATCAAATCATATAAGATTCAATTTCTCCCACTAACCAATTCCATATATTGAGTAGAATAATATTCATCGAATAACCTTAGAACTAATTGCCATAAATTCATATGTTTGATCGTATCAAACATGTTTGAACAATTCAAAGACTTAGGATGAATTTTAAAGATACAGTTTTCAAAGCATCAGATCGAATATCTTTGAACCAATCAAAACATTATATCTGTGTTTTATCATAAACATGTAACTAAGTCATGACGATTCATGGACTAAGTTATGAAGTAAAGAAAACTACCTTAAGAAATTTACAATTCATTAAACTACATACATTTAATGTATCAATTCAATAAATCTTGTGGTCCAATGACAATCATTGGTTAAATGAGATTGAATCACATTCCCGAATATAATATTCATTAATAAGGATATATGGTGTGATCTCGTATCAAACCATCTTTTTTCATATAGAATAAGCATCTAATGCTTAAGTGATAAGATCTCATAAGACACTGTTCTAAGTTATTTACTTAATAAAATATTTTTCTTAATGTTTATCTCTAGGTCAATGATACTACTAATCATATTAAAATACTTAACAATTGTTTATAAAGAACAAGTAACTATCTAATAGTCGCAAGTTCTGATATCAAATATCAAAACAATCATTCAACAATATTTTAAATAATTAGATGGGAGATCTGGTATCCAATACCTATAGTTGTTGTATTGTAAGAATCATTATTCTCTACACAAAACTATACACATCTCTTTTCTTTAGCTTTATAATTTGCCTTCAACTATTCACAACAATTGTAAATAATTGATTAGCAAATAGTATCAGACACAGTACATCTAAATGTCACTAAATCCAAGAAACATCATTATCAGATAAACAAATACATAATATGATTTTCTTAATGCCAGTCAAGAATCTCGAGACAATAACTAATTGTTGGAGGTGGTGCTTAGAGTGCCAATCACCACTTTGAAATAACACAAGGATAATTCTAGGTCATCAATGAGTGGCCTAACAACTCTAGAATGGCAACAAGATCATTAAATGATCAAAAATGTGCTTAAACACCATTTACAAGCATACTTTTTTAATCATACATGCATACATTTTCCATTCATGCTTCCAACCATCAAAACACAAACACAAGAGAGTAGAAAAACTTAAAAACTACACATGTTGTAGCCAAGAACAAAAGGAACAAATTTCCTTCCAATAGAAAGTTAGAAATACTTATAAAAATCTAAGCTTTCTTGATTTTCTTTTTGGTTTCTTATCTTTTTCTCTCAAGTCTCTTTCGTTTTAGGTTTTTGGTGGCTTGAACTTGTGTGAAGCAAATGAAAAAGTAAACCTTAAATACTTTTGGGGTTTGGCCGAATTTGGCCTTAAGCAAAAATAGATATTTTTCTAACAAATATCAAATAAGTCAAATGCCATTTGTCTACATTTTTCTTTAATGTAAAGTCAACAATTTACACTAATTAATCATTTCCTAACTTTATCATAATGGTAGATATTTATATTTTAATTATTTTAATTATTTAAATATTAAATAACTAAATAATTAATTAAATATAAATTTCTCAAATATATGTATTATATTTACTTTAAATAATCCAAATATATATATTAATGATATATGTCAAATATCATAATTTGACATTTAATTAATGTATATTTAATAAAATCATACATTAAATACAAATACACATTAATTAAGAAATGACCAAAAGATCCATTTGCATGTATCTTTCGTTTAACCGTTAAACGATTTTTAAATAATTAATATTATTCATAAAAGATGCCATAGTTCTCTACGAGTATATTTCATTAGTCATATCAGTCACGAAATCCAATTTCGTGTCCATAATCTACCCATTCAAAAATTATGACACACACTGATAAACTCACTGAATCATACATGTTGAGGTCATTGCATGTGTATAATCCCTCTATCACAGGTATCCAGATTATTCCAGAGATATAAATATAAACATCAAATCTCTATAGATATCATCGTGTCGACGTTTCTATTGGAAATCTCTTAATAACACTTAGAACTCACTTCTACAGTGTACCATGGGCGCATGGATTTAACAGATTGCTAATTCCATATTGAATACCTATGCTCTGTACACAGAGCTGACAGATTCTATCTTGACATACAGAGGATATCCTGATGATCAGTCACACCCAACGGATAGTCGGAGGTCTGACCTTAATAGGTCGGTGACGTGACTGTCATCAATGTGTGGAGGATATCTCATATATCCACAGTGGTATCTCAAGTCAAAGAATCACTATGCTACTCAACCCGAGAAGATTCTTATTGACGTTGGTGTAGTATCCATTAAGAATCTTCCGTGAGTCGTTCAGTGTTTATCCGATATAAACACCTACATGTCTATACGAGTCTCCAAGACTCATGGTTCATTGAGAATCTACCATTGGAATCCATTATTCTAATATACAACATGTACCGGTCTTAACGGATTTACATACTGACCAAGTAAAGTAAACCTTGACCAGGAACTATTAAAGAAATGATATTGTTATGATACAACTCAATGTCATTTGTGACGCTTTTGTAACTGTATTATAACTAATCATTCTAAGGTCAATTATGTTTTTACCATATATAAAGAGATGTTATATAATAAAAACTATTTATTTTATTCATAATAAAATATTTACATAAGTATTTACAGGGAAATACAAAAGAAAATTGGCACTCCGAGCACAAACCCTAACACCATAAACGAAAACCGTTTGTTTATTGTTTACGAAGCTACTGGAAACATCTGAATATTAAACTTTAAACTTGAAATTAGTGAGTTTTTAACAGAAGGTCTTACTGAGATTTCTAGGGCATATACAGACTCCAAACGATCCCACGAACGCGCTGGAATCGACGTGAAATGAAGCGACGAGCCGGGATTAGAACATGGAAGCTCACGCATCTCTCTTCTCTTTTCTGTCATTGTCAAATTCTTGGGGGTTACCGTCGGCCACCATAAGGATGAGGGGTGGTCAGCGCACCTCTTTGGCTGGTCACGCCGACCAACGATGGCCGATAGCTAGCTGGAGTGAAGGGCAAAACATAATCGCGAGTTGGAGATAGGGACTGGTGTGGGAAAATTATGGTGTTATGCCATTTCTGCAATTACAAGAAACTACATGTTTTTATATTGAAGTTTCTGAAATTTACGCTTAGACATTCGTGAAATTGCAATCAGGTCCCTACCATAGGGATTTCATGGAAATTCATATTTTTAAACCCTTCTGATATAAATTTTGAAAAGGGTTCAACACAAAAGTTTTTCTTCTCGGAATAACGAATCCAATGGTTCAAGAATCCGCTCAATCGGAGTTCGTTTGCTATTTTTATAATGGAAATAAGAAACTTTATGAGTATAACGATATACACAGAAATCTCGTGACCGGTTCTCGAAACCATGTGTTTCCCAATGCGAAGAAACTTCACTTAAAAATATTCTAACCTATTTTCCAACACACTAAGTTTTTTTTTCAAATATCATTTTGTTCCAAATTCTAAACTTCAATTTGGAAATCTTCCGGAACCGTTCCAAAAAATATTCGAGATATTACACCTTAAAAATCCAATCGATTGGACCTTGCCCTGCTTTTGAAGTCCAGTCCAACTGGACTTGATTGCTGACCTAAAACAATGGTCTAACCGACTAGAATTCTAGTCGACCTGATAAGTCTAGCCGACTTGCACCCCTTTCGGCACGTGCCTAATATTCCAGCCATTATGCTTGGAATAGAGAACATTCTAGTCGACTGGTTAAAGGTTTCAGGAAACTAATCTCATATTATTCAACCATCCAGTCGACAAGATTTAGTCTACACATAACAAGTCATATTCCTGCTAGGACTCGAATCCCTTCTTTTACGGGATATCACCCAAGAATATCGGGATTACCCGAAATCCTAAATGGATTGCGACTATCCTTATTTGAGTTCAACTTGGTTTCCTCAATAATTATTCAAGTCCTTCTAAGACTAGAACACATAATTCTATAAATAAAAATGACCCTCAGGCTATGAATTCATTCAAGTATTCAGGCTCTTGCTCAAAACTTGAGATTCAGAGCTCTTGATGTCACTCCGCTAAGAAATATTCTCCCCACTGCCCTCACGTCATTCAAATCAATGTAAGAGGTACCATTGTTGTCATGTTTTCTCCCAATCTATTGTCATCACCACTGACTTGTGCGTCGGAGTGTCTACGACAATCACCACACCGGTGGTCGGTCATTCCATGTTCATTTTTCGTCTTTGTTTTACAAGATGTGCCTATTTTTGATCAAGAACCATTATAGACTAGATGCAGAATCCACCGTCTACAATTTACACCCACCGTAAAGCCCTAACAATTCAAAGTAATTCAGAGACCATTCATCAGACTTTCAAAAAATAGATGGATCCCGAAAATACTCCAACTAACGTCTTTGACCAACTTACCGCGATCATGGATCAGTTAAAGAATAACATGATGAGGATAAAGGAACTCGAATAGGATAATACCATTGTTCGATAACAGAATTCAGCCCTCCAAATCCACATGCAGCGCCTTACTTCATAATTCATCAATCAAGTCTTCACTCATACCCAATCTATTAGAGTCGTCACCCAAGAGATTTGCTCTATACATTCAATCAAACGTCAACATCGACTCTAGAAAACCAGATGACTTGTGAGATGGAACCACGATGGATGCATGCTGGAATACGCCCGAGGCCATCATGGGGCCTTAGTAATTCAAAGTGAATCAAAGACCATGACACGAATCTAGCCACTAAAGGAACATTAGATGTCACAACCAGCAATTTGGTAGAGCCTTTGCAAGTGCCAATAGGGCCAATACCACGGTAAAGAGCTAAGAATATCAGAGACGCAATGGTGAGGCTAGCACAAAATGCCATGATCGAGTGTGACAGACAACTCGAGGGCATATTGGCATCACATGAGGGCTTTTATGGAGTGGGTCCAGAGCTATTCCACTTGACCCAAGTCATACCAGATTAACGCACCAGCAATATGGAAATCAAGTACCTTTTTGACGGATGAAGCTGAATCAAGCCCAACACCAATTTTTTGAGTTACCAAAAGCTTAATGTGCTTGAGACATAATTTTTGGGCTTTGTTACAAGTGGCCCACGAATTTTAGGAGCTTTTGGTACAAATGGGACAACTTGAGACATTTAGGGAAATGTTTCCACCTTTGTTGAATTTTGTGATATTTGTGTTTTTCCTTTATTGACGTTTTTGGCAAAGTTGGTGATGACTTTAGCCACCTTTTTTGACATTTTTGTTATCTTGTCTAGATTATTAAATGACTATTAAGGGCATAGTCTTTAAATAGCAATTATTTAGCCATTAAAGATGTTTTGATCATTTTACACCCATTAGGGTTTCTTTCTTTGTACTATATAGACTATTATCTTCTTAATGGAAAGGTAATCATCAATTTTCGAAACTTTACTTCATTTGAAGGTTTGGCTATGACCAAAATTGCTTAAGGGAGGGATTCCTCATATATCACTCAATTCGACTTATCTAAGGTGTAGCAACTTAGTGGCGTCTCCGTGCTAGCATAACACTACAATGAATCATCTTAAGGGTTCTCAAAGACAAATTCTTTGTGGGTCTTCTTTGTGGTCTTGGAAGGGTTTTGTCCCAACAAAAACAAATTCGCAGTTCTTTGGGTTCTGTCCGTTGCGAGAGGTTTGCTTGGCCTAATCCTCCAAATGAGTAACGCGTCATTTGGTATCAGAGCTTAGGGTTCCAAGGTCTGATTTTTCTATCTTTACTTTGTGTTTTTGATTTAGTCTTTATTGTGTTTGTTAGTCATCAAGATATTTGTTCTTCTTGATTGTTGGTTTTTGTTGGTTTTTGTGTTGCTTAAGTGTTTTTGCCTTTCTGATTTTTCGATGACCAGCATACCAGTCCCATACCAACCTTCATACCTGTATAACTGGGTATTATATAGTTACGAAAACCGCTCTAATTCCATATCGGTCCAATACCGATCTCCATACCGATCTACCTAGAGATAACGTAGCTATTGGAATCGGTCTAGTTTCATACTGGTCCCATACCGTGTTGGTTTCTATTATATAGGTCCCAAACAAAGATTAAGCATATGAAATACTAAAAAGAATATATATAAAAGACTTGAAGCATGGCGGAATCATACTTACAAAGTTATGTGATGAAGAAGATGAACAAAAGCTTTGAATCTCCAAGCTCCAAGTTGGTTGGTTTGGTTTCGGCCAAGAAGAGGAAGAAGACTCCAAGCTCCAAGCTCTTGTATTCCAAGCTCTTTGTTGGTTTCCCTATCACCTCCTTTGATCCCTTGCTTGTGCTAGCAAAAATGGAGAATGGAAGATCAAATCTTCCTTTGCCCTTCAATGGTGTTCACGGCAATTTGAGAGAGAAGAGAGAGTTTTTGATTAATTAATCTTTGTATTACAAAAAATCAATTTATATTTATGTTATAATTTATTAAATTAATAATAAATCTATGACATAAGCCATGCAATGGCTTAGAGTGTCAAACACTCAAACTCCATGCAAAGCCTTTGAGTGAAATGCACACTATCACCATGCAATGCCTTAGAGTGTTTTGTACACTATTAACATGCAATGCCATATCAATGACAAGTGTCATGTGGGCCCCACACGTTTCCCAATGAAAGTGGGCCCACGTCCACTCACGCGTTCGGGTTCGATATTTCCGAAATACCGAGCTAGCGTCGCGACGTTAATTCAATCGGATTTAAATAAATAATCGCTCCAGCGAAATTATTATTTACGTCGCTTACGAATTAATTCTAAATTAACTCGTACGCCCGAATTAAAATCTAATTTTAATTTCGCGTCGAAATCGAATTTCGATTATTATATCGAATATAATAATTATATCGATTAATTCCAAATTAATCGTTCTCTCTCTCTAAATAAGGCACTTTATCCGAGATAAAGTTTCTCCGCAATTAATCCAAGATTAATTAAGTTCGAATCAAATATCATAGGTGAATCTTCAGGAAGCGACCCAAGAGATCTCCGGATATTTTGGCAGTAAATACGGTCGTCGGATAATCCGAACACGTACGTACCTCGTACTACGTCTTTACCGATTCACAAGACAAGGTTGGCTTCTAGCAAAGCGCCATGCCTACCCAATTCTCCAGAAATATTCTAATAGGAATATAAGATCTGTATCAGGCGTAGTATACCGTAGTATTGCGTAAATCGATCCAGTATCGGATGATCACATGCTAGGCCTGGGGCTGGAGATGTGTCTGCCCCGTACGAAACATATATCGGACATCAACAGCTAGTCTCTTTAAATCAGACAATCCTGACCTAGTCATATTGTCCCGACGGTTGCAACCTTTTATAGAGTACTAGTTCTGTGCCCTGCGTGATCATCGCCTCCATATGTCTGAAGCGATACTTCCATCTTGACATCACATCCAGCACACTACGATTCTCGATAAACCCAGAAAGGGTGTACACAGAACCGGTTAGGGTCCCCAACCACCAAAACCAAAGTTTACCGATTGTCGCAAGTACTAGCGATGTAAGTCTCAGGTTAAGACCATATACACCTACCCTGATGCGGCCTCCCATAGACACGCAGACATACTACCAATGGGATTCCGCGGGGTCTATCCAGAGCGAAGCTGTTTTCCGTACCATCGGTAAAAACACAACCTCCTATTGCACTTGCATAAGTATCCAATACTTAAATATATGAGAACTATGCTGTTGTGCCCTCACAACGTGCACAAGCGCAATACTAGTCTATTCCGCATTATCGATGTCCGATCTCGATAATACTCCGACTAGGGATATTTAATGATTAAACTTTTATAGATTGATACTGTCTCATATCATCTCAATCCAGGTTAATCATATGGACTTTCGCCATTTATTAGTCAAAGTAAATAATATTACAAAACGGCAAAAGGCAATTTCATTATCACATAGTTAATTTTGTACAATAATACCATATCATTTACAAACAGTGACGCTATGGGACATAATGTCTAACAATCTCCCACTTGGCCTATAGCCAGTCACTCAAGCATCTAATACCCGAACTATGTATGTGTCGTTCAAAAACTTGCTGAAGAACAGCCTTCGTCAGCGGATCTGCAATGTTGTCATCTGATGTGACCTTCTCGACCTTTACATCGCCACGATGTATAATCTCCCGAATCAGATGGTAACGTCGAAGAACATGCTTGGACCTTTGATGAGACCTTGGTTCCTTAGCCTGTGCTATAGCTCCGTTATTGTCACAATACAATGGAACGGGCTCAGCTGCTAACGGAACTACCCCTAATCCGATTAGGAACTTTCGGATCCAAACTGCCTCCTTTGCTGCTTCAGATGCAGCGATGTACTCCGCTTCTGTTGTTGAATCGGCAACAGTATCTTGCTTGGAAGATTTCCAGCTCACTGCTCCGTTATTCAAACAAAAAATGTACCCGGATTGCGACTTGTAGTCATCCTTGTCGGTTTGGAAACTTGCATCGGTATACCCAGATACCGCAAGTTCTCCACCTCCATAAATTAAGAAAGCATCCTTAGTTCGTTTAAGATACTTAAGGATATTCTTAACTGCTATCCAGTGACCTTCACCTGGATCGGCCTGATAGCGACTGCACATGCTCAAAGCATATGAGACATCAGGTCGTGTACATATCATGGCATACATGATCGATCCGACTGCCGAGGCGAACGGTATCCGACTCATGTTGTTTCTCTCTCCTGAGTCTTAGGACACATGTCTTTAGACAGAGAGGTACCTCGTACCATTGGAACCAATCCCCTCTTGGATTGTTCCATGTTGAATCTCTTCAACACTTTATCAATGTATGTACTCTGGGAGAGTCCAAGCAGCTTTCTAGATCTATCCCTGTAGATTTTTATTCCAAGAATAAAGGCTGCTTCTCCCAGATCTTTCATGGAGAATTTTAATGAAAGCCAAGCTTTCACCGACGTCAGCATGGGAATGTCATTGCCTATTAGCAATACGTCGTCGACATAAAGGACAATAAAAGTAAGTGCTCTCCCACTAACCTTCTTGTATACACAAGGGTCATCTGCGTTTTGCACGAAATCATATTCCTTTATGATCTCATCAAAACGCTGATTCCATGACCGTGATGCTTGCTTTAATCCATAAATGGATCGATTTAACTTACAAACCTTGTTTGCAAGTCTAGGTACGATAAAACCGTCAGGCTGTTGCATATAAACATCCTCCAAAAGGTTTCCGTTAAGGAAAGCGGTTTTAACGTCCATCTGCCATATCTCGTAATCGAAATATGCAGCTATTGCAAGCATTATCCGAATGGATTTAATCATGGCAAGGGTGAGGGTGAGAAGGTTTCGTCATAATCAATACCATATTGTTGACGATACCCCTTCGCTACAAGCCTAGCTTTGTACGTTTGTACGTTGCCATCCATGTCGGTCTTCTTCTTGAAGATCCATTTGCATCCAATAGGCTTCACACCTTCTGGTGCATCAACCAGTGTCCAAACTTGGTTGGCGTACATGGAATCCATCTCGGACTTCATGGCTTCTTGCCATAAAGCGGAATCGATATTTTGTATCGCTTCCTCATACGTAGCCGGCTCATTATCCTCAATAAGATTAATATCTACATGAGGTGAGATCAGGAACCCATACCTCTCAGGTATTGTTCTGACTCTCTCCGACCTACGCGGTCCTTGTGTATGTGAAGTTTGTGGTACAGACTCATCCCGGATGGTCTGTTCATGTTCCGTCATTGATTCATTGCCAGGAACAGTATCACACGATCTTCATCGAGTTCTACTTTCCTCCCACTTGCCACTGCATTTAGGAATTCCTTCTCAAGGAAAACGGCATGTAGAGCAACAAATACTTTGTTCTCTTGTGGGTGATAGAAGTAATATCCTTTGGTTTCCCTAGGATATCCTACGAAAAGGCATTTATCTGATTTGGGTTCAAGTTTGGTACCTTCCAAACGTTTAACATATGCCCAGCATCCCCAAATCTTCAGGAAAGAGAAACCTGGTTTCCTTCCTGTCCATATCTCATATGGAGTCTGTTCAACAGACTTCGACGGTACCTTATTCAAAATAAGTATAGCACTGTTTAATGCATATCCCCAGAAGGATATTGGTAGCTCAGTGCGACTCATCATTGACCTCACCATGTCAACAAGGTGCGGTTCTCCGTTCGGACACACCGTTTAATTGCGGTGTTCCAGGAGGAGTCCACTGTGAAAGAATACCATATTCTTTCAAGTAATCTTGAAACTCATAACTTAAGTATTCGCCACCACGGTCTGACCGTAATGTCTTAATACTCTTCCCTGTTTGTTTCTCCACTTCGTGTCGAAACTCTTTGAATTTCTCAAAAGTTTCCGACTTGTGTCTCATAAGATACACATAACCGTAACGAGATGCATCATCTGTAAAGGTTACGAAGTAGTGAAATCCACCTCTAGCCTGGCCAGACATGGGCCCGCATACGTCAGTATGTACAAGAGCCAACAGTTCTGTGGCACGTTCACCTTTACCGCTAAAAGGTGATTTAGGCATTTTGCCTAAAAGACAAGATTCGCAGACGTCATATGAATTGGGATCAAATTCGTCCAAGTACCCACTCTTCGAAAGTGTGGATATGCGAGTCTTGTTGATGTGTCCCAGACGACAATGCCACATATAAGCTTCATCTTTTAGATTATTTCTTTTGAGCCTTTTGGTTATTTTAGGAGATTCATTTATATTCAAAATATAAAGACCGTTATTTGCAACAGCTGTGCAAATTTCTGCATCATTTTTATATAAATAACACCCAGTGTTCCTGAATACAAAAGTGTAACCCTGCTGGGTTAACAAGGATACAGATATAATATTCCTAGTTAAACTAGGTACATAATAACAGTTCAAAAGTTTAAGTTCATGCCCCGAGGGCAGTTCTAAAACAAAAGTCCCTACGGCCAAACAGCAACTGGTGTTCCGTTTCCAACCCGTAGATCCATCTCCCCGGATGCCAGCACCCTGCTATCCTGCAGATCCTGCACATCAGTACAAATATGAGCACCACAACCAGAATCAAAAATCCAATTTTTAAAACTAGAAGTATTCATATTTATCTCAATAACAAACATACCAGAAGCGATAGCCTTGCCATCCTTGATATCCTCCTTCTGCCCTTTGCCCATTCGGCAGTCACGTTTCCAGTGACCCCTCTTGCCGCAGTTGAGGCAGATGTCCTGAGATTTGTCCTTTGGCTTCCTAGAAGCCACTGTCAACTTGCCTTTGCCCTTTTTCTTGAACTTCTTCTTCCTTGCACCTCCAATTGCCTTGGGGCCACCCTTTGGCGCATGAGAGGTCGATGCAAAATGCGCCTCGCGCTTGCTCCCCTTTAGGAGTTCCCTTTCGGACTCCTTCAAGATAGATAACAACTCTCCAAGAGTGTCATCTGTATCCATCAACTTATAGTTGACTATGATTTGTTTCCAAGTATCAGGAAGTGACTGTAAGATCATATCTATAGTCAGCTCAGCCTCCAAGACTATTCCCATATTGGCCAACTCATCAATATCGGCGATCATTTGAGCCCCATGGGCTTCAACTGATGCGCCATCTGTCATCCGGGAGCGGAAGAGTTTCCTTACTAGCTCGTACCTCTTCATCCGCTTATTAGTGCGGTGAAGATCACGCAATCTTGCCATCATGTTATAGGGATCCAAGTCCCTATTCTGGCGTCTGAAATGCTGGGTCATTGCAGCTAGCATAACTGACTGAGCTTGGTCACAATCATCACTATGAGTTTTCCATAACTCTAGCTCCAGTGGCTCAGTGGGTTTAGGCGGGAGAGGTCTCTGAATAGTATACAGTATCCTCTCAGCCCCAAGCACTATCTTGAGGTTCATTTCCCAGTCGGCAAAGTTTGTCCCTCTGAAGACATTATCGCCCATGATAATGTCACGGATATTACCTTTGCCAATCATCTTGACAACTATAGTCCAACTATAAAGTCAACGATGTTATGGGTACAGTCAAACTGTTACAAATAAAAATAACAATATATTAGTCCAACTAATTAAATATTGACGAAATGTTTTTGAAAGACGCGTAAGGCTAAGTATCTGAACGAAATTGCAAATTCAATAATAGCCTCCCACTATTTTCTTCAAGTTTCTAACCCTCTGTAGACAACTCGGGAAATCTAATTCCTAGTGGGCTAGGATCCTGTTAAATAACACACAACCTTGACTTTGGCCAACAAGTTGTATGATATTTAACTAGGTAGATCTCGAAGATCAATTGGATCCCATCCAATTCCTAGATCCGGTTAGGTGGACATCCAAGTTCGAAACATATATATCTAATACATATGTCAATGTATCCAATACATTTTCCTAACCATTTCCTCTGAATCAACTAAGCCTTGGCTTTGGCACAACAAACCTAATGATTCCAGTTAAGCGGGACCCATTGACAAGGAAAATTTCGTAATCAATGTCGATGGACAAGAAGTGATCTTGACTTTGGCCAACAAATCACAACTTGGACAGGACACCGATGTGTAACAAAATTCTCATGATTCAAACACATCCTCAATTGACAAAGGTCTTGACTTTGGCCAACAAACCAATGCCAATTTCGGATCTTGAGAAAGAATCATTCAACGGAAGGAAAATCGCTTAATATTGTTTGAGGGATTTTCGCGTAATTGGCAACCAATTTATTTATCTTTGTTAGGTCTCATCATCATACACCCTTAAGCATGCTTCTAAAACATCATAAAGCGCGTAAAGTAAAGTAATAGTGATATGCGGATGGATATTTAAACAACTTGTTCCTAGAACAAATCACTCCCTTTCCTCTCCCCGCTAGCACTATTCTACAACTACCCAATTACATAATACAATAAGAGAAACCTCATTTACATTGAGGGGAATTAGGTGAGAAGAGAATACAAAGAGATAAAGAGATAAGGCTGGACACGCAGGTCCAATTTATAAATTCCAAATTTACAATAATTTCTAAAATTACCCTTTTCCCTTCTAATATCCATCCGATATACACTATTCATTCATCACATACATATATATTCAAACAAGACATGCTTTTACAACCAATCTAATCCAATTAATTAGTCTTATTTAAAGTGATCATCCAATGTTCAAACAACGGTTTGATTTTGTGCGAGTCCAACTCGATTGAGAATAAGTACATAAAGTACGAATTCGCGAATTATATCGAACTACTAATTAAATCTAATTCAATTCGTATTCAATACTAATCCAATTATTTAATTCTGAATCAAATGTTTACACCTTTTAATATGCTTTAAAGACTTAGATTCTAAATCTAATCCTATTGGGTCTCAAAGCCCAATTAACATCCAATGTTGAATTTAATTCAAGTCAAATGGGCTTAGAATTGATTTATTAAGGCTTGGGCTTTTGGTCAATGTGGGTCAAACCCAATTGCCAAGCCCAAATAAGGAATCACCCTTAAGTGCCATAAAACCAATTTAAGCCCATAAGGCCCAATTAAATTATTAAAGCCCATTAATTAAATTTTAATATTCCAAACATTAAAGTCCAATTAATTAAAGTGTAATATCAAGATTAATATATTAAACCAAATATTTCAAAAATACCCATTTAATTTATTAATCATGTATTTGTCAAATTAAATGTCCAACATTAATTTTATCAAAATTCAACTCCATTTCATGTCCTTGTTGATTCGGCCAAGGTGAGTTTTTTGTGTCGATTTGTTTTTCAATCCGATTGAATTACTAATCTACGTCCCGTATACGTTCTAAGTCATCCAATGAACTTAAACACAAAAAAAATTCCAATACATCAAATGCAAGATTACATTCGGCCAAGGTCAAAAATTTGGGGAAAAATCATCCAATGCATTTTTCATAAATTGATTTCATTATCATCATTCTTATACATGCAAGCATACTTATTAATCAAATTTCATAAGAACATGCTTTTATCAATTTCACCATCATTCGGCCAGGCATATATTTGGGGAAAAATCATCCAATGCATTTTTCATGAAATTGATTCCATATATCATCATGTTATACACATGCAAGCATACTTATTAATCAAATTTCATAAGAACATGCTTATATCAATTTCACACACCCATTCGGCCAAGGTCAAATATTGGGGAAAAATCATCCAATGCATTTTTC
>SKCR01018147.1:0-20399 GCA_019454045.1 Zanthoxylum bungeanum | reverse complement strand
CCAAACCAGTAACATGTTTCAGTTTGGGCGTGAGGTGAGAAGAGAGAATGAGAGAGTTTGAATTGTGTATATTGTCTTAAAATGATTTACCAAAAATCAATTTATATTTATGCCATAATATTTATTAAATAAATAATAAAATTATGACACAAAACATGCAATGGCTTAGAGTGTCAAACACTCAATTTCCATGCAATACATTGAGTGCATTGTACACTATCTACATGCAAAGCATTAGAATGACATGTGTCATGTGGGCCCCACACGTTTCCAAATGAAAGTGGGCCCACGTGCACTCACGCGTTCGGGTTCGATATTTCCGAAATACCGAGCTTACGTCGCGACGTTAATTCAATCGAATTTAAATAAATAATTGCACCTGGCGAAATTATTATTTACGTCGCTAACGAATTAATTCTAAATTAACTCGTTTGCCCGAATTAAAATCTAATTTTAATTCCGCGTCGAAATCTAATTTCGTCTAATATATCGAATATATTAATACATCGATTAATTCCGAATTAATCGTTCTCTATCTTTAGACGACATTTTATCCCGGATAAAACATCTCCGTTATTAATCCTAGATCAATTCTCTCTCTCTCTTCTTTATAATCCCAGATTATTCAAGAGTGCGAGTTGTGCGTCATCGGTGGATTATCGGGAAGCGACCCATGAGATCCCCGGATAATCTGGCAGTAAATACGGTCGTCGGAGTATCCGAATCACGTACGTACCAAGTACTACGTTCTACCGATTTACGAGACAAGGTCGACTCCTAGCAAAGCACCAAGTCTACCTAATTCTCCGGACATATCCATTAAAGAATATTAAGATCTGTATCAAGCGTAGTATACAATTGTATTGTGCATATCGGCCCAGTATCGGATAATGACGTGCTAGGGCTGGGGCTGGATAAGTGTCTGCCCCGTCCGAAACACATATCGGATGTCTGGTAACTAGTCTCTATAATCGGATATTCATGACCTGGTCATAATATCACGATTGGATGCGCATCACTTTAAGAGCACTAATACCGTATCCTGCGTGACATCATCTCCAATATGACTGAAGTGATACTTCCGTCTTGACATCACCCCAATACTCTACGATTCTCTGATAAACCCAGAAGAGGTGAACACAGAACCAGTTAAGATCCCCACCACCAAAACCAAAGTTTACCGATTTCGTAAGTATTAGCGATGTAAGTCTCAGGTTAAGACTATACACACCTACCTTGATTTCGGCCTCCCATAGACACCTAGTCATAATACCAATGGGATTCCGAAGGGTCTATCCAGAGCGAAGCTGTTTCCCGTACCATCGGTGAAACACACGACCTCCTATCGCACTTGCACAAGTATCCAATACTTATATATATGAGAACTATGCTGTTGTGCCCTCACAACGCGCACAAGTGCAATACTAGCCTATTCCGCATTATCGATGTCCAGTCTCGATAATACTACGGCTAGGGATATTTAATGATTAATCCTTCGTGGACTGATACTGTCTCATATCATCTCAATCCAGGAACTAATCATAGGGACCTCTCTTCATTTATATATCTATGGTGATCTAATCACAAATGATGAGAGTGCAATTTCCTTATTACATAGTTAATTTGCTACAACAACACAATGATCTGTGCAAATAGTGACGCTATGGGTCATATTATCCAACAATCTCCCACTTGGCACGTAGCGAGTCACTCAAGTGTCCTACACTCGAACTATGTAAGGTTCGCTCAAATTGCTGAGAAAAAATTTTCGTCAGCGGATTTGCTTAATTATCGTCTGACGTGATTTACACGATCATCACATCGCCACGATGTATGATCCGAACGAATCAGATGATATAGAAGTATATATCTGGATCGTCGATGAGACCTTTATTCCTTAGCCTATGCTGACGCCTAGCTCAGCTGCTAACAGAACTTTATCTAATCTAATTAGATTTATTTTCGACCAGATGGTCTTCTATTGCTGCCTCAGCTGCAGCAATAATCCGCATTTGTTGTTTATTCGGCAACAGTTATCTTGCTAGGAAGATTTCCAGCTCACTGTCCCTATATTCAAACTTTATAGTACCGTAGTATTTTAATTGTTTGGAAACTTGCAGTAGTGATCCCAGTCACTTCAAGTTCTCCATCTCCATAGTTTAAGACAACAGCATCTTTAGTTCCTCAGATACTACCAGATGTTTTTAATCTTCAATCCAGTGACTATCCCTTGGATTGACCCGATTGTGACTCCATATGCTCAAAGCGTATGAGACACCAATACAAGTACATTTTAAATGTACAATTTCTCAGAGAGTGTTAACAAACTCCAAATCTATCCCAGTAGATCTTTATTCCTTGAATAAAGGTTGTTACTCCCCAGAATTCTACGGAGAATTTCTTATGAAGAATATCTATGAAAGCCAAGCTTTCACCAATTGCTTTATGGGAATTTCATTGTCAGTGCGCTCTCCCACTAACCTCCTTATATACACAAGAATTATTTAGTTTTGAATCAAATCATAAACCATTATGATTATTTCAAAACAACAGTTCCAAGAACCTTATGCTTGCATCAATCCAAACATGGATCGAATAACCCGCAAACCTGGTTTGTCGGTTATACAAAATCGTCAGGATGTTGTAAACATCCTCCAAAAGGTTTCCTTTTCAGGAAAGCGATTTTGATTTGTAACTGACATATTTCATAAATGAAATATACAGTTATCAACAATCATCTTCAAAATGGACTTACCATGGCAACAGTTAAAAGGTTGAACCGTTATTAACATAATGTTGATAACGATACCTTTCCGTCAAAACCTTAGGTTTGCACGTTGGTATGTTGCCTTCCATGAATGTCTTCCTTGAAGACGTTTAATGTACCATAGGCACAACGCCTTGTGGTACAACAACTAGTATCCAAACATAGTTGTTATACATGGAATCCATTTCGGACTTATGGCACTTTGCCATAACAGGGAGTCGATACCTTGTATCACTTCCTCAAAACGTAGTCGGATGGTACACCACCATAAGATTGACATCTTTATGAGGTTAGATCAGAAACCCATACCCTAGGTTGTTTTCTGACTCTATCCGATCTACTAGTTTCTTGTGTATTTGAAGATTAATGGTATAGTTCATCATCATAGATGAACTGTTTGTGTTCCATTACGGACTTCGTGCCTAGAACAGTATCACTCTGATTTTTCATCGAGTATCACTATCCTCCCACTAACCACTGCATATCGGTATTCCTCTCAGGAAAACCGCATGGTGAGCAACAATTACATTGTTCTCATGTGGGATTTATAAGTTCTATATTTAAGGTTTCCCTTAGGATAACCTATATTGGCACTTATCCAATTTGGGTCCTTAGTTTGGTATCATCCAAACGCTATGCCTCGCATACCCAAATTATCAGGAATGAGAAACCTCGTTTCTTCCCTGTTCATATCCTATATGATATCTGTCAAACAGATTTATATGGAACCTTATTCTAAATAAGTTTTGCACTGTTAATACATATCCTGTTGAAGGAAATGTAGCTCAGAGCGACTCGTGATAAACCTTATCATGTCCAACAAAAATTCGGTTTTTGGTTCGGACACACATCTAACTAACGTGTCTCGGGAGGAGTCCTCATATGAAAGAATACCGTACTCTTTCATTTACGTATGAAACTTACTGCTTAAGTATTTTCCATTACGGTTTCACCGTGGCGGAATAATACTATAGCCGATCTGTTTGTCTACTTCGTGTCGAAACTCTAAAGTTTCCGATCTGTGTTCTTCAAAAGAAACACATAACCACAACGTGATGTCACATCCGTTAAGGTCACGAAATATTCATGTTCACATCTAGCCTAGCTAGATATGGGCCCACTTACTTCACCATGAATAGGGCTAACAGATCGGTGGCCCTTTTACTATTACCAAGTAAATAGTATTTTAGGTATTTTACCTAATAAACTAGATTCGCAGACCTTATTTGAATAGTCAAATCAGTCCTAGTACCCACTCTACAAAAGTGTGGATATACGAGTCTTGTTTAATAAACTAGATTCGTAGACCTTATTTGAATAGTCAAATCAGTCCTAGTACCCACTCTTCAAAAGTGTGGATATACGAGTCTTGTTTAATTGTGTCCCAGACAACAATGCCACAAATAAGTCTCCATTGATCAAATCAATTTGAGCTATTTATTTGTCATTTTATATGTTTGAGATTTTATTTATATTCAAAATATAAATTCTGTTATTTACATCCAATGTATTTATCTCAGTATCATCTTTATATATTGAAACACTTTAGTGTTCTAGAATATAAAGGTTTTATCCGCAATGGATTAAACACTGATATAGAGATAATGTCTCTAGATAAACTAGTTACATTATGACAGTTCCTAATTTAAATACATACCCAAAGGGTAGTTTCTAAAATTAGGTATCTGCGGTCGAAACAGCGACTTTCGTCCCGTTTCCATTCGCAGAGAAATCTCGGCTTGAAGCCAGTATCCAGCTCACAGCGGATTCTGAACGTCAATACATATATTTTATGTACCACACTAAGTATTTAAAATCCAATTTCAATACTAGTAGTAAACATAACTTTGACAAATTTTTTAAAGTTAGAGCCTCGCCTTTTCTTTAATTCCTTCGTGTCTTCCATATCAAATGGTAGTCACTTTGAGATATGTCAATTATCCTTTCAATATTTCACAAACCTTTGGCCAAGCCTTGGGTTTCGGAATATCGAAACGATGTGCACCTTGTGCTACATGCCCTAATTGCAAACTTTGACTTTTCTCCACTAGAATAGTCAATTAATTCTCCAATAATTATTAATTGCAATTTTAATACTTTTAAATCTAAAGATAGATTTATTATAAGTATATTAATTAAGCACTAAAGTCATCATCACATAAATCTTCCAAAGACTTTATGCTCTACTATTGCTTAATTATGGGCTTAGTAATAATAAGTTATTTTATCAAATAAATTAACCTATTATTAATTCCCAATTGAAAATTAAATCATTTAAAACATTTAATCCAATGATTATATATTTTAAATATTCAACCTTTCAATTCTTTACTTGATTTTAATAGTCCAACTATTTAATCAAATTATTAAGGTACTATTTATTATAATGATTACAATAATCCAATTATTTAATCAACTATATTTTAATATTGATTACTATAATCCATTATAAAATCAACTATCATTTAATTCAATTATATTGATTACTATATCCAATTACAAAATCAACTATATATTGAATGAGTTTGTATATAGTCCAACTATATATTTTAATATTGATTACTATAATCCCATTATAAAATCAACTATCATTTAATTCAATTATATTGATTACTATAATCCAATTACAAAATCAACTATATATTGAATGAGTTTGTATATAGTCCAACTATATATATTTTTAAAACAACATAAAATATTAGTCCGACTAATACTTTTGATTAATATGACGAGTAAAATAAAATGAGCGTATTTAGCGAGTATTCGAACGAATGTTGCAAATTCAATACTTGCCTCCCACTATTTTTCGTCGAGCCTCTAACCCTCTGTGGAGTACTCGGGAAACCGTGTTTCCTAGTGGGCTAGGATCCTATTAAATAACACACAACCCTGACTTTGGCAATAAAAGCTGTATGCTATTTAACTAGGTAGATCTCACAGATCAATTGGATCTCATCCAATTCCTAGATCCGGTTAGGTGGACATCCAAGTCCGAAACATATGTATAATGTCAATGTATCCAATACATTTTCCTAACCATATCCTCCGAATCATCTAGGCCATGGCTTTGGCCAAAAACAAACCTAATGATTCCAGTTAAGCAGGACCCATTGACGAGGAAAGTTTCGTAATCAATGTCATTGGACAAAAAGTGATCTGACTTTGGCCAATAAAAATCACGATTTGGACAAGACACCGATATGCAACAAAACTCTCATGATTCAAGTACATCCTTGATTGACAAAGGTCTTGACTTTGGTCAAAAACAAACCAATGCCAACTTCGGATCTTGAACAAGAATCATTCAATGGAAGGATATTTGCTTAATATAGATTGAGGGATTTTCGCGTGCAAATTGGCTACCAATTTAATTATCTTTGTTAAGGTCTCATCATCATACACCCTTAAACATGCATTCTAAATACATAATAAAGCGAGTATGAAATAAAATAATAATGATATGCGGATGGATATACACTTAACACATTGATCCTAGATCAAATCTCTCCCTTTCTCACTCAAGCTAGCACTGTACTACTTCTACTTCTACCCGTTACACTACACTTTCTAAAGAAACCTCATATACATAGAGGGGAATAGGTGAGAAGAGAATACAAAGAGAAAGAAGGTGATAAGGCTGGACACGCAGGTCCAATTAATAAATCGAATTTATTACAACAATTTCTAAAATTGCCCACCCGACTAATATCCATCCGATATACATTATTCATCAAACACAACCACGTATTCACACACATAAGCATGCTATCAATCAATCTAATCATTAAATAATCTGATAATTAAGTGATCATCCAATGTTCAAACAACGATTTGATTTTGTTCGAGTCAAACTCGTTTTTGCGAATAAGTACTTAAAGTACGAATTCATGAATTAAATTAAACTACATCATTAAATCTAATTTAACATGTATTAATACTAATTCACTTATTCAATTCCAAATTAAATATACACTTTTATTTAATAAACCTTTTACGATTTAAATTCCAAATCTAATCGTAACGCGTCTCAAAGACCGATTAACGTCCAACAACGTCAATTCAATTAAGTCCAATGGGCTTTTGATTGATTTCTTAAGGCGTGGACTTTTGGTCAACTCGGGTCAAACCGATAACCAAAGTCCAATTCGGGATTTACCCCATAAGCCCATAAATCAATCTTGGCCCATTAGCCCAAATTGAACATTAAAGGTTCATTAGCCGCAATTGGGCTTTATGGTTAAGGTTTTGGGCCCAATTGGATCCAATCCACTTGGCCTAAACCAAACTTGATAAATCAAGCCCAATAGGCCCAATTACAACTTTAAATTCTAATTTCCAAAATTAAGGCCCAATTAATTAAATCCAAAAATCCAATTTTCACAATTTAATTACCAAAGTGCATTATATGATTAATCAAATAAATCAACATTTTTAAAACACCAAATTAGTCTTATTAATCATATTCAATTCATTATCACTTGTCAAACACACATAATGAAAAATCAAACCCATTTACATGCTTCATGCTCTCGGCCAAGGAGGGATTTTGTGTCCGATTTGGTTTCGATCCAATCGAACCTACAATCGACATCAAATCACCATCCGATTTGATTTTATACACATCCAATGTCACAAAATCAAAATTACCAAGACATTAAAGGGCATTGTAGATTCGGCCAACATAAGGAATTTAGGGTTTTTGGTTCAATTTAATTAAATCCAATTCAATCTTAAATTAACATCATCCTTTATCATTATAACTCATCCAATGAATTAAAATGAAAAAATTCCAAGAATTCCAATATCATTTTACATTCGGCCAACATCAATATTTTGGGGAAAATTATTCCAAATCAATTTTCAACAAATTGGTCCAACCAAAATGCAATAAATCATGTTATAAGCA
The DNA here is from genome assembly GCA_019454045.1 of Zanthoxylum bungeanum. Lineage (NCBI taxonomy): Eukaryota > Viridiplantae > Streptophyta > Magnoliopsida > Sapindales > Rutaceae > Zanthoxylum > Zanthoxylum bungeanum. The sequence goes on along the minus strand of SKCR01018147.1, from coordinate 12,726 downwards.
TACTCAAACAAGCAATTTATTCAAATCATGCTCAACAAACATTTACCCAAATTTTAAGCCCTACATTTTTCATGCTTGCAACATTAGCTCTTGATGCCATTGTTGGTTTATTCTAAGGTCCCAAGATCAAACAAGACATGAAATTATGTGTGAACACATCAACGGAGGTAGCGGATTACTCACATTGATCGGTAGAGTCGATTTGGAGACGATTCAAGCCCAAAAACGCACTGCCTGATCTCACCACCACTGCAACAGTCCACTGTCCTACAAAACAGAAAATTGAGTGAAGAAACGGAGCTCCGAGCTTCGTCCAATGGATCCCGGCTCATGGTGAACCTCCCTACCACCTTCGCAAGACTCGTAGTGTGCTAGCACTTGCGGTTTTCACCACCATGAAAACCCACTCTTGGCTTCCCTTGCTCACGGTTTTTGGCTTCCAAAACCAGTAACATGTTTCAGTTTGGGCGTGAGGTGAGAAGAGAGAATGAGAGAGTTTGAATTGTGTATATTGTCTTAAAATGATTTACCAAAAATCAATTTATATTTATGCCATAATATTTATTAAATAAATAATAAAATTATGACACAAAACATGCAATGGCTTAGAGTGTCAAACACTCAATTTCCATGCAATAACATTGAGTGCATTGTACACTATCTACATGCAAAGCATTAGAATGACATGTGTCATGTGGGCCCCACACGTTTCCAAATGAAAGTGGGCCCACGTGCACTCACGCGTTCGGGTTCGATATTTCCGAAATATACCGAGCTTACGTCGCGACGTTAATTCAATCGAATTTAAATAAATAATTGCGCCTGGCGAAATTATTATTTACGTCGCTAACGAATTAATTCTAAATTAACTCATTTGCCGCCCGAATTAAAATCTAATTTTAATTCCGCGTCGAAATCTAATTTCGTCTAATATATCGAATATATAATACATCGATTAATTCCGAATTAATCGTTCTCTCTCTCTTTAGACGACATTTTATCCCGGATAAAACATCTCCGTTATTAATCCTAGATCAATTCTCTCTCTCTTTTCTTATAATCCCAGATTATTCAAGAGTGCGAGTTGTGCGTCATCGGTGGATTATCGGGAAGCGACCCATGAGATCCCCGGATAATCTGGCAGTAAATACGGTCGTCGGAGTATCCGAATCACGTACGTACCAAGTACTACGTTCTACCGATTTACGAGACAAGGTCGACTCCTAGCAAAGCACCAAGTCTACCTAATTCTCCGGACATATCCATTAAAGAATATTAAGATCTGTATCAAGCGTAGTATACAATTGTATTGTGCATATCGGCCCAGTATCGGATAATCACGTGCTAGGACTGGGGCTGGATAAGTGTCTGCCCGTCCGAAACACATATCGGATGTCTGGTAACTAGTCTCTATAATCGGATATTCATGACCTGGTCATAATATCACGATTGGATGCGCATCACTTTAAGAGCACTAATACCGTATCCTGCGTGACATCATCTCCAATATGACTGAAGTGATACTTCCGTCTTGACATCACACCCAATACTACTCTACGATTCTCTGATAAACCCAGAAGAGGTGAACACAGAACCAGTTAAGATCCCCCACCACCAAAACCAAAGTTTACCGATTGTCGTAAGTATTAGCGATGTAAGTCTCAGGTTAAGACTATACACACCTACCTTGATTTCGGCCTCCCATAGACACCTAGTCATAATACCAATGGGATTCCGAAGGGTCTATCCAGAGCGAAGCTGTTTCCCGTACCATCGGTGAAACACGACCTCCTATCGCACTTGCACAAGTATCCAATACTTATATATATGAGAACTATGCTGTTGTGCCCTCACAACGCGCACAAGTGCAATACTAGCCTATTCCGCATTATCGATGTCCAGTCTCGATAATACTACTACGGCTAGGGATATTTAATGATTAATCCTTCGTGGACTGATACTGTCTCATATCATCTCAATCCAGGAACTAATCATAGGGACCTCTCTTCATTTATATATCTATGGTGATCTAATCACAAATGATGAGAGTGCAATTTCCTTATTACATAGTTAATTTGCTACAACAACACAATGATCTGTGCAAATAGTGACGCTATGGGTCATATTATCCAACAGTGACAACTTAGAGGTTTAGGAAACTAAGGTAAGAATGAACTAATTTATGATCGTAATGATAGAATATATGACTGTTAAGGCCTTTTAATAAGGCAAAGATTCATTACACACTGGGAAATCTATGTAACAGAGCAAATTTAAAGGAAGAATACCGAGGGAATATGATAGGATTTTGGGAAGCATAAACCTTAAGGAAGTTCTTAGTAAGAGGTAGTGTGACCTATAGTCGAAGGAAAAACAAGAGTAGAATTGAAAAAGATAATCCAAATAGTTCCTGGCGATAGTACCCTAGTATTGGACCCCAACATCAGTTATGCAAATAAAGAAATTGTAGATTTATAATGGTGAATAGCACGTACAACTACAACACGCATAGGTAGTGAGACCACTACAACCGAAAAATGACTTCAAGACTAACCCCATCCTCCCAACCCTCGTTAGACAACAACAATATTGATGGACCGTAATATTCATCCAAATGATATTCCCAGCAACACGTAAATTCATGACGTATTACAGCATTCCATGCGGTATGACAAGGAACCCTAAAATAGATAATACCCCTTGGATAGGAAAACAGAGGTATAGATCACAAAAGTTTCAGGTATATAATAAAGTAGAAAAGAAAATAAGAAGAACGCTAGGCAAAAGATTTGGAAATGGAATTGTCGAGATAAGACGACAACAGAGAATATACTGGATAAATAATAATAGGAGTGCATAACAGCAAGGTCTTTCGGTATTGGAATAAGACTGATACTTTATTACTAGAAATTGAAGAAGAAAAGTATCGACAAAATATGTTGTAGATGGCACAGCAGCAAAGTTTTAAGTGCTAGTATACGACAGAAGTCCTAAATTGGGGAAAAGATAACGACAATAGCACGTATGTCTCCCTTCGTAAGCGCACTATTAGGAATAATGTTTGGGATGAATTGAAAGCAGATTTATCAAGGTATAATAGAGACGGCTAAAGAAACTAAGTATATGAGAAATTTTTGAGGCTGGAACAACACCTGACGAAATAAGATTATGGGAGCAACTGAGAGGAAGATATCCTAGAAAACAACCAGGTAGAGAAGATAAGTTAGCGTAAAAGACAGTAATCAGAATTATACTAACAATGAATTTGAAGGTACATATGAAATATGAACAATAACCGGAATCGAATCACTAGCGTCGCTAAAATAAGGGATATCGGGATATTGTGATGGAAAATTTAAGACATATAAGAGGATAACCATGATATATAAGAACTTAATCCAAGAGATAGATAGAGATTGATGAGTGGAAATAGATCAATTTTACCCCCTACGCCCTTTTGACCTAATATTTTGTATGGTTTCTTTTCTCGGATTTTATGAACGTTTTGATGTGTTTTAGTTTATTTTGCAAATAAAATAAAATCGGGACTCAATGGAATCAATCAGGATGAAATATAGAGCAAATAAGGGCAAAAAGTGGACTTGACATTTGGATTTTAGAGGTTGGAAACTTGAAATGGCGTTCTAACGAAGTACAATTTGGGAAATTTCAATTTTGCGTAATTTTAGTATTTTGAAATAACTTTCTACTCCGATATCGAATTGAGGTGATTCAAGTTCCATATTAAAGAACACGCAAAGATATACAACTTTGATGTTCATAATAATTTCAAATTCTGAAGTTTTCATGACCAAAATTGATAAAACATCCGTAAGTATTTTATGTGTAATTATTAAAGTCATTTTCAAAATCAAAAAAATAAAATAAAATAAAATAATGAAAATTGTCAAACTTCTACCAAACATGATTGCATGTTTGGTGGAGGATTTGGTGCCATGTTTGGTGTTATGTTTGGTAGAAAATTGGTGGAGAAATTGGTGGAGGCAAAATTTTGCCTATAAATAACAAGCCATTTCATTTGTAAATTTCATACTTTCCTTGGTTTCTTTATGGAATTAAGGATTGTATCTTGTGTGTTTTATTTATTATTTTTGTAATGTATTTTTATTTTTTTATTTTTAGTAATAATAGTTTTTTTGTTTTTAATTTCTTTTATGTTTAGTAGTTAATTTCCGCTAAGGGAATGGTGAAACCTTTAATATGATAAGGTAGATTAATCTCACTTAATTTATAATATGGAAATTGTAATTTAATAATATGGATTAATGTTGATACCGCCTGAATGGCTAATTTTATTTATTTGACATAATGTGACACCGCCTATATGGTCGGTCTTTAGGTGACAGATGATTATCGCCTATATGGCTAGTTTATGGACAAATAATAACACCGCATTTATGGTTGGTTTGACTTAAATGGGTAACACTAACAATTTCTATATTATAATAAAGTGAGATTTCTACATTTGAAATATTGAAGGTGGTTCCCCTAACCCCAGCATTTTATTTTTATTCTAGGGAAGTGATGAAGCAAAATAATCACGAGTTTTATAATTGATTTAATTATTTTATTTGTGATGCGCGGGATTGTTTAATGAATCTTAAGCTTAATGCTTCTTGTTAATTGGCCATTAATAGATTGATGTGGTAAACATAATATGAACTTGGAAAAAGGATTTTAGGTTTCAGCCTTAGATTCAATAGCTCACGATCTCACCTTGGGGCAAAGACTCTTAGGTAGATTCCTTACAGGATAGGAATATACCTATCGGGCGGGGTAGCCACAATTGGAACTTGAACTTAATGAATTAAGGTAACTTGGTTAACATAGACATATGATTAATTGGGCTCTTTTGGGTGTTTGCATCTGACCATCGGAAATGGGTTTGCATATCTTCGTGTTCCAGGTTAACAAACTTATTTATTACACATATATAAGAGAATAAATTCATCATTAGAATAATATTGTGTGGAATCACAACCTAGATGTTTTATATTTTATTAATTTCCTTTGTTTTATTTTATATTTTAATTATTTAGCAAATCCACATTCAACCAACCAATCGGCAATCATTCCCTTATCCTTTTAATTAGATACCTGTAAATAAATAGAATCAATAATTAATAACAACAGTAGAAATTGAGTCCTTGTGGGATCAATATTTTTATACTACTGAGCGATATGTGCGCTTGATGAGTGGTATTTATATCACTATTTCCCACTCATTTAACTTAATATTTTGTATAGTTTCTTGAGTTTTGTGAACGTTTTGATGTGTTTTATTGTTATTTTGCAGATAAATAAAGTTTGGACAGCACTGGAGGCAATTTGGGGCAAAACCGGACAAAAATGCGTCAACAGGGATATTTTCGTCTCTTTCGCGTCGCGACGCTCAACGTGCGCCGGTTCTGCTAAACTGCGCCATGGTCAACGGGTCAACAATTTGAAAAGTTTTGACTTTGCTAAAATGCGCCGTGCCACGTGTCACCATCACATCCCATCTGCTAAAATGCGCCGTGCCACGTGTCATCATCATATGCTGCCGACACTCAGACTTGACACGTGTCGCCTCGTCATCAGCCATGTCAGCGGTCAACAAGTCAACCTTGCCACGTGTCGTGCCACATCATCAGCCACGTCAGCAGGTCAACCAAGTCAACTTGCCACGTCAGCCTCCGCCAATCAGAGCATGACACGTGTCGCAATCCTATTGTGCCGACAAGTCAACAGTCAGCCGCCTCGCCACGTCAGCGCCACGTCATCGCCACGTCAGCATGACGTCATCAATGACGTCATCACAATAATTGAGAATTAGCCGCCTTGACACGTGTCGCTTGTACAGTCAGCCGCCTTGCTACGTGTCGCCGTATCATTGTGCCACGTCGACAAATGAGCGTCGCGACGCGCAACGCCTTGGCGTCGCGACGCGCGAACAGTGCCCGAACAGTAAATTATTTTTGCTATAAATAGGCCGCGAATTTTCAGTTTTTAGTACACCTTTCTCTCTCTTGATTTCTCTCTCTAAAGAGAGAGTTTCTCTCTCTAGAATTTTTATTTTATTTTTAGTTTTTTATTTTTAGTTTTGTAAATAATTTAATTACGTTTTGTAATAGTAATTTAATTTTTACTTTTTACTTTTTACAGTTTTTACTATTCACCATGTTGAAGTAACTTTTTCAGCTAGGGTGAAAGGTAATTCTTCTACTATTGCTATTTAGATTAATCTCCCTTAAAAATAATATATTCACTATTTAAAATATTGACTTAATAAGGGATACCGCTATATTGGTCGGTTGGTAATGTAATTTTAATCTGTTTTAAACCTGACTAATCAAGGATACCGCCAGACTGGTCGGTTGGTAAATTTATTTTTGGTTCCGCCTTAATGGCTGGTTGGACTTAATTTGACTTAATCAGGATACCGCCAGACTGGTCGGTTGGTAAATTTAACACGAGTTTATATATTATTTTATGGGAGATATCTAAATTAGTAGTAGTAAAAGTAATTCCTTTTACCTTAGCATTTTATTTTATTTTATTTTATTTTATTTTATTTTACTTTTCAGTATTTTTATTTTATGTATTTTATTTTTATAGTCCTAGTTATGTGTTAGTTAATTAGGGGTTGTGATAACTTTTAATATCACCGGTTTATAAGGGATTATTTTATAGTTGGGTAATTTAAAGGTTTATTTATTAAATCTTAAGCTTAATGCTTCTTGTTGTCTGATCACCAATAAGATTGATATGGTAAATCTAAAATGAACTAGACATAGGGATTTTAGGTTTCAGCCTTAGACTTAATAGCCCACGATCTTCCTTGAGGATAGATAACCCTTTAATAGATTTCCTTACAGGATAGGAATATACCTGTCGGGCGGGGGGTAATCATAATTGGAACTTAGACTTAATGAATCCAGGTAATGTGGTTGACATAGAATATGGTTCAATTGGGTTATACTGGGTATTTGTAATTGACCATCGGAAGAGGCTTTTACATAATTTAGTGTTCCAGGTTAGTAAACTGATTTATTACACAAACATAAAACAATCACTTCATCTTTTAAATGATATTTAAAGAATTCACAACCTTAATATCTTTTTATCTGTTATTTTCCTTAGTATTTTTTTTTTTTATTTATTTAGCAAATCTTCAAATTAACCAAATCAATCAAACAATCAATTCCATTCTCCCTTTAATTAGATATTTGAAATTAAATAGATTCAATAATTAATAACAACAGTAGGAATTAAGTCCTCGTGGGATCGATATTTTTATACTACTTGAACGATACGTGCGCTTGCGTTATACGTGTGTGTTTACGCCGGTCAAGTTTTTGGCGCCGTTGTCGGGGACTTATATTTCTTGAGTTGTTAATTTTGAAGCTATCTAATTTACTTGTATCTAATTTTCTTTATTTTTATCTGTAATTTTTATTTCTTTCTTTTGATTTCAGTGTGACTTAAAAATGGAACATTACTGGGAGATTGAAAGATTACGTGTTTTACAAGAAGATACACCCCAAATCTGGGAACAACAGTCCGGTTTTCTGAGGCCTGTTGTTGAGTCCAATGATTATCACTGGATACCAGAACCAAGCAATACTACATTTGCTCAACAGAACTCAATGTGGAGATGTGATATATGTAATGGTGACCACCCAAGCGATTATTGCGAAGACAACTACTATCCAGAGTGGCAGAACTATCAAGATCCTTCATGGTATGACGAGCCATCACATTTCACAGAACCACATTTTTCATCTTATCCACCATCTTCCTTCGATCCTTATCAAAAACCAGAACCATCAGAGGAAGATCAATTGATTCACATGTTCAAAGAACAGACAGCTCAATTTGATGCACAAATTCAGAGTCAAACAGAATCCATACAGAGAATGACAGATCAGATCAGACAATTAACAGAAAACCAGAACTATATACCTCAAGAACCATTCTCAGATGACACTGATGAAGCCTTCGAGTACCAATCATTTCAGAATGACATTTCAACAGAGGGGAGGCTGAGCAGTATCAACAATCAGAGGTATCAGTTCAGGAACTTGAACCGGCAAAGTCTCGATTTGATTTTTATTATTCTGACTCTGACGAGGATGAAGCTGAAATATTTGTACCAACTGCATCAAAAATTGAGGATGGAATTCTGTATCCTCAAAACGAAGATCTTGGAGATTCCATTGCACAAATGTTTGATGAAGATCTACCTGAGCCAATCATTTCACCCGAATCAGAGGATGAAAACCTAATGTCTGACTCATCTTTTCATCCTCAGGTGGAGCAAGTAACAGAGCAAATGGAGGAGCAAATGTCTGACCTTAATAAAAATCCAGAGCATTCAGGAAAAACATCGCTGTGTTGGGGAGTGCAAATCAAAGATATCACCCAGAAGTTTGACAGAATGGAACTTCCATTCCAAGTCAAACACCATACGAGACCTCCTGATTTTCTTTCTTTCTTTTCAGGTACTACTGGAGCAACAAAGATTAAAAAGGTGGAACGAGCACTGAATGAGACAAAACTCATTTTGCCACTTTACGGTTGGAAGAGACCCTTCAAAAGCAACTCTCATGGGATTGTCCTTAATCGGACATCCAAAACGACATTGAAACCTCCTTAACATATGGATTTCAGTCACGTCTGGCTGAAGACGAAAAATTTAGCGCTAGCAGGGAGGCAACCCATGTAATTTTATTGTAATTTAATTTGTGTGAACTTTTTAATTTGTGTGTGAGTTTTGCAGGAAAAATTAAAATGGAATTTATCAGGACAAAGCAAGCCAGTACAAGCGGGATTTTCAAAATAAAAATTGACAAAATCACGAAGATACAAAATTAATCCAGAAAAGACGGCCGAATAAGGAATCAGCTCTTGGGACGCGTCCCTATGGATTTATCTGTCGCAAGACATGGTTTTGCCAAAAAAAAAAAAAAAAAAAAAAAAAATCCCGAGTCAAAACCCTAACCCTAAAGGACCGAGTGTCGCGACGCTAGGCAATTTTTGGCGTCGCGACGCTGACTCAAAAATAGAACATAAGCAGAGGCACCACAGATCTCATTTTTACTTCTTCTTCCTCCTCAAACACCTCCAACAGCCGCAACTTCACCGAGACTGCAACCATCTCACCAGAACCACCACCACCTCCAACCGTGAGCAAACCAATCACCACCCACCACGCACGATCCAGCCAGCCGAGACCCACCAAATCGAGAGCCATTGCCGAGATCTACCAGAAACCAAAAACCCATATTTGCCACCATCGTGAACCTCCATTGCTGACCATCACCTTCGACACAAGCCGAAACCACCCAGATCTCACCATTTTCTCTCAAATCTCCACCATCACCGAAACCGCAAAAGCCGAGATACCCACCACCGTGAGCCATCGCAGAGATCAACACCATCTTCATCCTTGCCGAGACCTTCATCGCCAGTTCTGAGCACCACCATCTGGCCGAAACTACCCACCACGAATCCATTACCGGAGCTGTGACCCACTTCCAAGACATCACAGAACCGCACCAACATCGCCAGAATCAACCACAGCCGACCAAACTGAGACAAATCAGCCCATTGCCGAGCCAAATTGCCACTGTCTTGCCGAATATTAGCCACCACCGTCGCAAACCGGAACCGAGCCATCCTTGCCGAGAACCTCCTTCTCCATCACAGCTACCTAATCTTCACTGCCGAGAGTACCACTGCCAAAATCAGAATTTGAAAATACGGAAAAACAGAGGAGATTCTGCCGAAATTTCTGAAAAATGCCACCAAAGAGATCCAGAGCGTCAACATCTGCTGAACCCAGTTTTGACACTACAAAATTTGTCTCAGCAGCTGCAGAACAACGCTATGAGAGGGGACTGACTAAGAAGGTCGGAATCATTGAGAGAGGCTTTGAGATTCCCTCTGGATTATTTTCAGATATAGACAGGGTGATTGCCGACAGACACTGGCAGAAAGTTTGCCAACAACCCAAACCGGCGAGCATCACAGTTGTCCGAGAGTTTTAAGCGAATGCTGCTCAGCATGTCGCTTTTCATACTATGGTGAGAGGGAGACAGGTTTCCTTTGACTCGGTGACAATCAACAAGTTCTATGGGATCCCTGAGATGGAGGTAGATGAGTATACAGAGTCGAGGAATGGGATTGAGATCTCGCAACTGACTGATGAGTTGTGTATCCCCAATGCTACATGGGAGATGAGCAGCAGTGGGGAGTACATGAAGATGAGTTCTAGATTTCTTAAACCAGATGCGAGAGTTTGGTTTCATTTCATTACGAGATCTTTCATACCAGGAACCCATATTACTTTTGTCACCTGAGAGAGGATGACTTTATTGTACTGTTTGATGAAGGGATTATCGATTGATGTGGGAGTTCTGATTTCTACATATATTGCTTGGGCTGCTACCCAATCGCAAGCTGGACTTTATTACCCTTACCTGATCACTTCCTTATGCACTTTGGGTATGGTTCCAGTTGACCCGCAAGAAGAACTTATGCAGCCTATGACAGCTCTGACTCCCCGACTGATACAGCAGCTCCGAGAAGAGAGGCAAATACCTGCTGGACCATCTTCATCAGCACCTGCAGCTGCTCCACAGCAGCCACCTGCTCAGTCACGCAGAGCAGCACAGTCTCGTACCTTGCCTGAGAGAGTCGCCAGAGTGGAAACGAAGCTGAGATATTTGGTTCAACTGCAGCAAGGAATGGCACGACATATGGGAATGCAGGAGAATCAGATGCCACTATATCCACTTTCAGATAGCGACGATGACGAGACTGACACGTAAACTCGGTACCATTGTTCCTACATTTTGTTTATATTTTGAACGCATTAGGGACAATGCTTAATTTAGGTTTGGGGGTGCATAACTTTTGTTTTACTTTTATGTTAATACTTTCCGTTAAAAAAATTTTCATTTATGCAACAAAATTCCGTTAAAATCATCTTTAGTTGACTAGTACCTTATTTGTAGTTTATTTTTAGTCCTAAATTTTTCGAAAAAAAAAAAAATTGAAAAATTTTCAAAAATTACAAAAATATTTTGCATTTTTTTATTTTGAACTAAAAATGTGAAATTGGTGAGAGGTAGCTGAGTAAGGAGTTTTCACTCCTGATACGTATCTCAAACCATTTATTTCGAAATAAGTTAATTTTTGTTTATTTCCTTTTTAATTATTTAATTTGTGAATTCTCCTTAAAACTAACTAAAATGAATCTTTATGTTCAGTTGACAGGTATTGTGACTTACATGGAAACATACGGACTGGCTAATAATTGAGCTAAAAAAAGTTTGTAATATTCCGTGCTATAGTTTAATTGGAGGAAGCATCTCTAAAAAGTGATGGAGTAAAAAAAAAAAAAAAAAAAAAAAAAAAAAAAAAACGTCCGAGATCCGAGTTATTAGTCTGTAAGGGTATTTTAATACCTAGTGCCCTAAAACCAACTGGTTTGGGAGTCATTGGCCCAAAGCTCGTTACATGGATCGAAGATGCTGCAAAAATATATTCATATCTGAAGTCTGAGTAATTAGTTCGTAAGGGTGTCTTAACACTGGTGCCCTAAAGCCAACTGGTTTGGGAGCCACCGACCCAAAGCTCGCTACATAGACGGAAGGTATTGTATATAAAATAAAAAATAGAAAAAAAAAATCAAAGAAAAAAATCAGAAAAATCAGAAAATTATTCCATTACTACAAAAAAAAAAGGTGTGAAATCTGATAGAACTTTAGGACAAAAATATTACTCTCTTATCAACTGCACTTATGACTGTTGTGGGCAAAAATGAGTTGATTAATATTTTGTTGGCTGTGTATATGGAGAATGGTAAAAATAATCGGAGAATTTACTTATTCGGTAATTTAGAAAGAAACAAAACAACTAGTAACTTGGAGTAGAATTTTCACCTGATTAGTCACTAACTTTCTTTATTCTCTTTTCGCTTGTCTTTTTGCTTTTGTGTGCATTAGTTTTACTATCTTTTTACTTTTGTAAAATGTTTATGGGTATCATTGATGTAAGCCCTCACGAGACTACACTCGTCCACTAGGGACACCTAGGGGTTTAAAGGCTTGTTGCATATGCTAAATGCAACCGTGATCCCTACGAAAGTGGCTTAGTTAAATTTTATTATGTTATTTTATTTAGTATTTTGCTCGAGGACTAGCAAAATGTTAGGTTTGGGGGTGTGATGAGTGGTATTTATATCACTATTTCCCACTCATTTAACTTAATATTTTGTATAGTTTCTTGAGTTTTGTGAACGTTTTGATGTGTTTTATTGTTATTTTGCAGATAAATAAAGTTTGGACAGCACTGGAGGCAATTTGGGGCAAAACCGGACAAAAATGCGTCAACAGGGATATTTTCGTCTCTTTCGCGTCGCGACGCTGGAACACTGCGCGCCGCGACGCTCAACGTGCGCCGGTTCTGCTAAACTCGCCATGGTCAAAGGGTCAACAATTTGAAAAGTTTTGACTTTGCTAAAATGCGCCGTGCCACGTGTCACCATCACATCCCATCTGCTAAAATGCGCCGTGCAACGTGTCATCATCATATGCTGCCGACACTCAGACTTGACACGTGTCGCCTCGTCATCAGCCATGTCAGCGGTCAACAAGTCAACCTGCCACGTGTCGTGCCACATCATCAGCCACGTCAGCAGGTCAACCAAGTCAACTT
>SKCR01018146.1:0-20191 GCA_019454045.1 Zanthoxylum bungeanum | reverse complement strand
TATATTATCTTTATTAGAATTCTAGTAAATAGATTTGAATTCTCTAATTTCGATTATTATTATTTTTTAATATTATTTTTCTTTCTAATGATAGAATTTCAAATAATCTAATTTTAATTTTATGGTGCAACAGAGGTACCACGTTATCCATGTAACAAGTCAATCATCAATTACCACGCGTGATAATATAAAAGACTAGCTGGAACGTCCTTCTCCATATCGCCTCCTCCCAATCAGCACGTTTCACATGTAAAGCGAGTAACGACCATGCGATTCATCACGAATCTCTTTGCCACATTTCATCATGAGCAAACGCAAGGCAATCAAGCCTCCAAATGGCCCTTCGCTAAGACGGAAACACCCTTACCTAAGGAGGGGTTTTCCTCCCCAGGAAAGATCATGTGTCCACAAAGACATTAAAACGCCCTCTGGGACAATATCTATATAGAGATCATAAAAACTTGGGAGTAACAGTAAACAAGCTTCATATAGATTTCATCTTATGCAAATTTTAGGATTTATCTGAAATTCATTATTCTATTTTGAGTTTCACATTTGATTTGACCGTCGGAGTGTCGTCATTGGCATCTTCAGCCTCAACTCTTAGTGATTCTTTCTTTCACAGGACCTGCACATGAGACCTTCCATCCCTACAACTCGCTTAATATGGATAGACTCCCCCAAGTTTTCAAAAGAACCTCCCCACACATTAATCAACAATAACATCTCTTATAATGTTCTGGTTAGTTTTTACTTGACGAAAATTTGACTAAAATATTTTGGCACCATCCGTGGGGATTCAAGCAAAATGTTGAGTCTCATCCATATTTTTCCTTTTAACAAAAATAGAAGTTGGTTTTGTATACTCATTTGACAAAAAGCCTAAACACTTTCCACTAAAGAACTCATCCCTATAACCTAAAAACCGACCTTCCACCAAAACTATGGCAATTAATAGCCCCCGTGAACCCAACAATTAATATGAAGAAACCATTGAAGGACATGAGGAGGAACTACAGGCATTGAGACCTAGAGTCGGGAAAGCTAAAATTACAACAAAAACACCTCATCAACTTAAGGAGAAGCCCCCAACTAGGAAAGACCTCGAGGACATGATCACACAAACCATACAAACTTTATTTCAAAGCCACGAGCCAACCACAAACCCATTTGGCCGCAAGCCAAAACTTACGACCAGCCTCAAGAGAGATCTAGAGCGGAAGCTCCTCGAGCCCGAGAAGTTAGATCCACAACAACAAGCCACTTTATGGGGAGGAGAAACAAGGAGAAAAATATCGGCTTATGTGGACGTTCGTAAAAAACTTAATCATAAGCATCAAAATGAGGAAGAAGAAAACATAGAGTACAAAACAAAAATTGGTGAGGGAGTACAAGAAGACGGTGTCATCGCTATGATAAGGGATCGCAGGGACATGATGAAAAAGGGAAGGAACCTGTCTGTGATGACCTTCCTCTAGTTAACCTTCACTCTCCTTTAGCTAAGACCAACATAGATGCACCATGTCCCAATGATTTCTCCATGCTAGCTGTAACATCTTATGAAGGAAAGACGGACCTAAGAGAACACTTGAGTTTTACTGGAACTAGATGGTCATTAGTGGACCCAAGGAAAAATTTTGGGCAAATGTAGTGAAAGCATTTGGCAAGCGAAATTGACTTTTAAAATATTTTTAATTCAAATAAATTAACCAGTATCATATACCTCTAATTTATCCATTTTTCGCTCTAATCACACATTAATATCAAATATTATGAATGATTACGCTTAAAGTACTCGGGACAAAATTTTTGAAAATATTTTCCGCGGACACGTTAATTAGTTTATCAGTTCACCGAATTTGCTGACCTGGATAACTGGATCAGCCGTGGAACCGAACCAGCCCACTGCTACAGTGATCCTTTCACTATAACAGTGGCTGATTACTGTAATTTCAGCAAATTACCATTTTGCTCCTAGTGAGGATTATGTCGAAAATTCCTAAAACGCTTCCGAAAATCCCGAGAATTTTTATACACATCTTACGTACTGCTACAATAGTTCTAGAACTGTAGTAGTGGCCAAATAATTATAATTTCAGTAAATTATGATTTTGCCTCTAATGCGATATTTATAAAAAAAATTCCCAAAACACATCAAAATTGTTCCAAAAAAATTCTATGGCTTGCAATTTGTAAGATCCTATTGTATCCCTCATCTGTGGGGTGTCTGATTGGTTACCCCTAGAGCTGGCTGAGCTCTATGCGCTTTGTTACCTTCACTGTGTCAAGGTAGACTATGTTTTTTTAAGGCTGTTTCGACATCATTGGATGCTGAAAACCACATATTTTGCTTCCATGGCCATGAGTTATGTCTCATGCTTCAGGATTTTATTGCTATTCTAGGTCTTTGGTTTCCTCCTTCCACTTTTCCGGCGATGCCCCTCTTCAGAAGTCAGTACCCTCAGAAAGCTTCCAAAGATTTTCTTTCCAACTCTGACGAGTTGGAGAAAGTAATAGCATCCCTCTATTAATTTACTTGAAGGTACTACTAGATGCGTCTTCTAACATGGAGGTTGGATCCCATCTTTGGAAGAGCGTAGTCATGTTCTACATTCTGGCCTGATACCTTTTGGCGGGCTGTGATAGTGGGATATGCGATTACCGACTGCTCCACATTATTCAAGGTGTTAGGTGCGGCTATGATCACTCCATTGTCATCATAGTCGAGACACTTTGTTGCTTGGATGAGATCAAATAAAAACCTACCAGTCGATTTCTGATAAGCCCCTTAATCTTGCAGGTTGCCATATATTTTGTCTAGGCTGTCCTTTCATATTTTCAACATAGCGGGCTACTCTAATTTTTGCATGGGCTGCCTTTTTAGGTTTTCAACCTAGCGAATTAACATGCCTCTTCTCTTTTTTCGATAGGTATGGCTGCAAGAGAAGTTGATGCTTATTGTTCCTCTGTCGGTCTCCATATTTACCTCCTATAATCCCCGACATCATCTAGTATATGTCGTGGCAAAGAAGAACTTTTCTTATCATGCGTGGAAGAAGTGGCTGCAGCAACTATCTGACATAGAGATTTTGTGGATGTGCCATTGGTGGCGTCTCAGCCATGTCACCATAGACTTCTCTGATCATTACATACCTCTCTCAGGCCTCCATGCTAGCTTATTCTATCTTCTGGCTAGGCTTTGTAGGCAATACAAGTGCCTCTCATATCTTATCCTTAAGAGGTGTACCTTCCAAGATGGTTTTGTGTCTTATCGCTTCTTGGATCATTTTCGTGAAAAAATGGGCTCAGCGGCGTATCTGAATTGTCACTGCCTTAGAGTTTTCCAGTGCACAAAATATACATGTTATCCAAGCCAATACTTATCAATGGATGTCAGAGAAAAGTAACGCAATGTATGCTCAACCACCCTAATTATGTGAGATATGTGGTGGCAACCACCCTAATTATTATTGCATGTTCAACTATTATCCAAGGTAGTTAAACCATCAAAAGTTTACATGACATAACAATGAAGGTCCCGCATATCCCACTGAACCATTATATCCCTTCTACCTCCCACAAGCCCAAGAATTTCCTAAAAAACCAGAACCATCTACAAAGGAAATGATCATTTTCATGCTCAAGAAGCGGGAAGCAAAATTTGATGCCTTCTTTCACAGTCAGGCATTATCCTTATAGAGACTGGAAGCCCAAATAAGCCAATTAGCCAACAACCTGAACTTGATGCCATAAGGATTTTTCGTAAGTAACACATAAGACAAACCCAGGAAAGAATAGAAAGAGTTCGCCAACACCTTCTCAGTCTTCTATGAGGAAGCATAAGTAGATGAGCCATATATAACCTCCACACCAACAAAGTAAGATGAGGGCTTTAGAATAAACATATCAAATAATGTTATTCATGATACATTTACTTTGCACTCTCAAACTGACAATCTTGAAGCATGTATTGTGTGTATGTCTGATGAAGAGCTAGATGAAGAAATTCAAAAATGGATCTAACGAAAAATTGGTGGAACAATGAGTTAAGCAATAGCAGCTGTGTGAGCTTATTGAAAATCTCATGACACAATGAGACACATCACAATATGGGGAAGTTAGCATCATGGATACCACCCATAAGCTTGATAAAATGACACAACCGTTCAAAGTCAAGCATTATACGAGACCTGCTAACAGTCTATATTTCCTTTCAAAACCCCATAGAGCTAAAAGGTTAAAGAATGTGGCATGGTCATTGAGTGGAAAATATTTTGATTTGCTGCCTCATTTTTGGAAAAGGAGCTTGAAGATTAACACCCATAGGACTGTCCAATCTAGAACATTCAAATCCACATTGAAGCCTTTTTGAAGGAAGATCTTAAAGAACGTCTGGCTGAAGATGTTAAACTTAGCGCTAGCGGGGAGACAACCCACACATTTATTTATTATTATTATTTTCTTTAATTTTTGTTTTATTTTATTTTATCATGTGTTATTTTCGTGTTCAATAGTTTGCAATTTTCTCTATACAGGTACTAGCACAACCAATATATCTCGTGCAACCAACTTTTGATCGATAGCAGCCTGATCAACTCCATGCACGGTAGTAATGTTCCTCACTCTTATCTTCTTTATGCTTATCTTACATTAAGGAGAAAAATTTAAGTTTGGGGGTGTGTGTATGCTAGTGTCAGTTTTTTCTATTTAAAGAAAATCGAAAAAATCTACTATTTAAAAAATCAACTTTTTTTTCAATTCCTACATAGTGAAGCATAAGTATAATGGTGAGTTTGTTTGCTTTTAGATAAAATATTAGAAACGATAAATGCCTAATTGAGTGTTATCTGATGCCTTGAGTATGTGATCTAGGTTAGACTCGTAAGCACTTAAAAGAAGGTTTCTAATAGTAAGAACCTAAATAGTCGATAAAATGACTAATTGAGGAAATTGTTTGAAGCTGAATGACCGTTTGCTTAGATAATTATTTCTGTTTGTAATTATTTATGATTATGGTATGGCTAGAGCAGAAGAAAGAAAGATCTTTTGAAAAAATGAAAAGAGCAGAATAAGAGAAATACATTGAAATGAAAAAAAGATATACCACATATAACCGATAAGCGTGAAGCTACTCATGGACGAGTGTTCTGATCACCATCAGGAGAAATGCTACATTATAGGGTAGGTGAGTCAAAAGATAAAGAAAAAAGAGAAGTCATATCATATCGAGCACAATAGGCAAATACATAGCATTTGTTAGATATTTATGTTGGTTTGACCCATCAGATGTCAATTTTTGAGACGAAATTAGTGAATTGGCTCACTTAGGATTCGAACTGTGACCGAACCTTTACACACACACTTGAATCTAATCTAGATAATTTATTCAAAAACTTGGATCTGAGTTGTGTGGGTACTTTGAAGGTCATCTGGTTTCATTGGTAGGCATTCTTTGAAGACAATATTATGTGTAACTATCAAGACTGTTTTATGTGTTTTATTATCTTTGCGTGATTGTATAAGCATGTGAATGACGTTTGTGGGTGTCGTAGTTGTAAACCATTACGAGACTATAACTCGTCCACTAGGACCGCCTATGGGTTTAAAGGCTTGTTACATACACTAAATGAAATCGTGATCCCTACGAAAGTGGCTTAGGTTAATTTATTTTTTAACTTGGTTTGACCCATCAGATGTCAATTTTTGAGACGAAATCAGTGAATTGGCTCACTTAGGATTCGAACTGTGACCGAACCTTTACACACACACTTGAATCTAATCTAGATAATTTATTCAAAAACTTGGATCTGAGTTGTGTGGGTACTTTTAAGGTCCTCTGATTTCATTGGTAGGCATTCTTTGAAGACAATATTATGTGTAACTATCAAGACTGTTTTATGTGTTTTATTATTTTTGCGTGATTGTATAAGCATGTGAATGACGTTTGTGGGTGTCGTAGTTGTAAACCGTTACGAGACTATAACTCGTCCACTAGGATCGCCTAGGGGTTTAAAGGTTTGTTACATACACTAAATGAAATCGTGATTCCTACGAAAGTGGCTTAGGTTAATTTATTTTTTAACTTGGTTTGACCCATCAGATGTCAATTTTTGAGACGAAATCAGTGAATTGGCTCACTTAGGATTCGAACTGTGACCGAACCTTTACACACACACTTGAATCTAATCTAGATAATTTATTCAAAAACTTGGATCTGAGTTGTGTGGGTACTTTGAATGTCCTCTGATTTCATTGGTAGGCATTCTTTGAAGACAATATTATGTGTAACTATCAAGACTATTTTATGTGTTTTATTATCTTTGTGTGATTGTATGAGCATGTGAATGACGTTTGTGGGTGTTACAGTTGTAAGCCCTCACGAGACTATAACTCGTCCACTAGGGCCACCTAGGGTTTAAAAGTTTGTTACATACGATAAATGAAATTGTGATCCCTATGAAAGTTAGGTTAATTTATTTTTTAACTTATTTTTTATTTTTTATTATTTTCCTCAAGAACTAGTAAAATGTTATGTTTGGGGTGTGATTAGCGGCTAATATATATATATATATATATATATATATATATATTATATATATATATATATATATATATCCAACCCGCTATCTTAATATTTTATTTTTTCGATTTATATGAGAGTTTTGATGTGTTTTGGATATGTTTTGTACGTTAGATTCATATCAAGACTCAATGGAATCAACGGGGGATGAAAACAGCAAAATACAGAGTAAATTGGGTCTTATTTCTGAGTCACAACACACGTCCTGATGTTGTCAACGCGTCGAGACGCGCCCTTTCAAAAATTTCAAGTAGAGAATCAACGAGCATGGTGCGTCACGACACCCATGGAGGCACGTCCCGACGCGACAAATAAAATCAAGAAAGTCACGATGCGTTGGAGAGGTGTCTATTGGTTTCTAAAGTTGTCCCAAGATCATTCAAGCATAAAAAAACATGTGAATACATTAAATAAGTATGGCGGAATCATACTTACAATGAGCGGTTTATGGATGCGTCAAGTTCAAAAAAATTTCCTCCTTGTACTTGAAGGTCACGGCCAAGCTCCATTTTTTGTTGAATAAGATGAACAAGCTCCAAGCTTTGAGAGGATTCCAAGCTCTTGAGATGGTTTCCCTATCACCTTATATGATTCTTGTGTGTGCTAGCACTCTTGAAGATTTGCAACAAATCTTATTCTTCCTCTATACAACTCATGGCAATGAAGAAAAATGGAGAGAGTAATTTTTGCAAAATGGGTGTGAATGGAGAGAGAGTAAAGTGATGTTGTTGACTTGTTAATATTTGATTTCAAAATCTAATAATCATATACCAAATATTTGGTACAAGTCAATCAAGCCATCATCAATACAAAGTGTGTAAGGCAAGTCATCATCATTGTCACCAAAACCCATCACTCAAAGTGACTAGTGATGTGACTTGTGGGCCCCACTTGATTCGAAATCCGAGTGGGCCCGCAAACACTCTCGGGCTCGGGTTCGCTAATTCCGAATTAACGAACTTTTCCGTTGCGACGTAATTAAATCAAATTTAATTAAATAATTATGCCAAGAAAAATTACTATTCACGTCGCTAGCGAATTAATTCTAAATTAATTCGTTTGCCCGAATTAAAATCTAATTTTAATTCCGCGTCGAAATCTAATTTCGTTTAATATATCGAATATATTATTTTATCGATTAATTCCGAATTAATCGTTCTCTCTCTTCTAATAATATTTTTTCCTAGATAAAATCTCTCCGTAATTAATCCCAGATTAATTATGTTTGAATCATACGTCATCGGTGAATCTTCGGGAAGCGACCCAAGAGATACCTGGATATGTTGGCAGTAAATCTGGTCATCGAACTATCCGAACACGTACGTACCTCGTACTACGTTTTTACCGATTTACGAGACATGATTGGCTTCTAGCAAAGCACCGTGCCTACCCAATTCTCCAAAAATATTCTTAATGGAATATATAATCTATATCAGGCGTAGTATACGTAGTATTGCGTATTGCGATCCAGTATCGGATGTCACATACAAGGCCTATGGCTGGAATAGTGTCTGCCCCGTACGAATCATATATCGGATTACAAGCAACTAGTCTCTTTAAATAGGATAATCATGACCTTGTCATATTATCCCGATGGTTGCAACCAATTTAGAGTACCAATTCTGTATCCATGCGTGATCATCATCTCCATATGACTGAAGTGATACTTCCATCTTGACATCACATCCAATACACTACGATTCTCAATAAACCCAGAAGAGGCGTACACAGAATCTGTTAAAGTCCTGGACAACCAAAACCAAAGCGTATTGATTGTCGCAAATACTAGCGATGTAAGTCTCAGGTTAAGACCAAATACACCTACCCTGATGCAGATTCCCATAGACACATAGTCATACTACCAATGAGATTCCGCGGGGTCTATCCAGAGCGAAGCTGTTTCCGTACCATCGGTAAACACAACCTCCTATCACACTTGCATAAGTATCCAATACTTAAATATATGAGAACTATGCCGTTACGCTTCCATAACACGCACAAGTGCGATACTAGTCTATTCCGTATTATCGATGTCCAGTCTCGATAATACTACGACTATGGATATTTAATGATTAAACCTTTATGGATTGATACTGTCTCATATCTTATAATTCGGAACTAATCATAAGGACTTTTATCATTTATATATTTAAGTAATCGAATTACAAAATGATAAAATGCAATTCCCATTACTACATAATTAATTTTTACAAATAGTGACGCTATGTGTCATAATTGTCTAACAGCGTCGCAACGCGGAATGTGCGTTACCAGTTCATCCAAAATTCGATTTTTAAGTAGGAAAGACCCCCCCCCTAGTTCACACTTTTTTAAAATTTTTATCACATTGTATTCTCACCCATCCAAGTCGTAAATTAAACATATAGTTTTAGGTTTGAACTCATGACCTGAAAAAATTAATTCAATTAGTTTATCTTTTAGAGATAAATCCCATTAAAAATTGATCATTGTAGTAAGAATAAAAAGAGGTTCGCATTGGACATTCAATAGAAGGCCAATGCTAAGGTACCCAAGGGTATCAAATACCCTTGAGTACAAAACATGCAACGTTTAGCATTGGACATGCAACTTAAACCATTAAACGTGTAAACTCTACCAATAAACATGCAATTAATTTCATGTTTTGAAAAGTTTCATGTTTATTGATAGAATTTATCTGTTTAATAGTTTACGTTGCATGTTTGTTAAATATTTGATCCATAACGGACCAATTGCTGCAACTTTATCAAGGAAACGAGATAGCTAGCAACTATAATAAATAATACCATATTTGCATGATTAGTGGATCATTTAGTTTTTTAATCTACACATTTAAGTGTACATTACGTATTCTTGTCTTCTATAATTAGCAGTTTACGCGTTTACTGAAATTGACAGATTGTCTTTCTAATATTGCACTCGATAAAGCTTTGATTCTATCCACCAAATGTGACAAGATTTTTGACCTAAATTAAATCACTCGGTACAAATCAAATAGCCCGGCCGGAGGATTTTGTTTTACTATGATTGCTCTTGTCTTGTTAATATCTTTTAGGTTGACGAGTTTGAATATATTTCACGCGTACGAAGTGTGTATGTTAATTACCTGTCATCTTTGCTTTCATCGAAATAGCAGTCCTAGTATATAATGACCTAATGGCAAAGTTATTTTTTTTTTTTTAGCTTTTAGCACTTATTATTATTTATTTGGAAGGCCTGGACGACAAAATATCTTTGAGATCTATTTTGATTTAGGATCCTTCTGCAAAGTTAGAAAGGAGAGGCTTTGATAGAGTTTTCTATGTTTTATTTTTCTATTTTTAGGGTATTTTCGGTGTATCATTTAATTTTTGTGTATTATTAGTTTTATTATAGGATTTTGTCCAGTTAGATTATTGTTCTTTTGTTATATTTTGTTTCATTTATTCTACTATATTATTTTAGTAAGATTTTGATGTTCACCTGCTTTAGATTGAGGTAGGTTATTAGGGTACTATCGTAATATAATGATCAATTAATGTTCAATTATAAGATTTTGATGGAAAGTAGTGAAATATTATTTTGATATAATTTTAATAGTAAAATATAATATTTCAAAATTTCCATCATACAATTAGATAACCATGTTTATGCAGAAATCCTCACAAACAATATCATCACAAACAACAAAATCAAAATATTGGTTTTAATAAGACCATAGTATTTTAGCCTAAAGGTGCTCTATTATAATTTGATTATCCAAAGGTCAATCCTTTGTCATAGGGATTCTCATACTATTTATAATATTTTTTTACAAAGAAAATAAACTCACAGCGGTTACATTCCATTCATGTTTCCCACAAACTGGACAACTACTTAGAATATTATAACCTCCTTATTCTTAGCGGTTGTCCAGCTTAAAGAAATGGAAAGTAATTAATTAACTGTCTCATTCATTGTTTAGAAGATTCGTGTAATTAAGGAGCTGATATTTCGAACTTATTCCCTATGTGACTTTTACTTGCCTTT
Source organism: Zanthoxylum bungeanum (assembly GCA_019454045.1). Taxonomy (NCBI): domain Eukaryota; kingdom Viridiplantae; phylum Streptophyta; class Magnoliopsida; order Sapindales; family Rutaceae; genus Zanthoxylum; species Zanthoxylum bungeanum. The sequence continues at coordinate 9,603 of SKCR01018146.1, read as the reverse complement.
GTTGGAGCCAAGCCTGATATGGATTTTCTATCAGAGAGCCCTGAATTCAGACTCTTATAGAGGTTTTCACACTAGATTCGGACTATAGGTTTTAGTATCAGACTCTGATGGAGGTCCTGATTTCAGACTCTGGTGATGGGTTCTGTTATCAGACTTCGATGATAGGTTCTGTTGTCAGACTCTAATGATAGGTCTTGAAGGCTAGTTCTGGTAGGAGGTCTTGGAGCTCTCTTCATGTAGCCACATGTCATTTTACCAAATGCTTGATTTTCCTCAAACATTTCGTCTTTTATTTTCGCTATTTTTGAAAAATGGAAGGACTAAACTGTTTTTTGAATGTTTCAAAAGAAGATCAAATGGGGCCCCCGCCTCTACTGATAGTAGGGCTATTAAGTGCATTGGGACGTCTCTTCGTCTCCATAGGGGTCCAGCTGCCCCGTCCCGTAAATACTAATTTGATTGACTTCATTAACTTTACCAATTCAAAATCTCAAACCCTTGCATTCTCATTTCTTGTGAAACAGTTGCTTTCTGACACTCTCACTACGAAGCCCACAATCCTTTTGCTACTATGGCTTTTTTATCATCTTCCGACGACAAGATCCGATGCCTGAAGGACGACATCGATGTTCCCCAAGATATTTATTTGGATCCCCTCACTGAGAGCGCATCTCATTGGGAAACTAACCATGCAGCTGCTCCTCCCGACGGCTCTTGCCTTTGATGTTGGGGAGTTCTAGAATCTAACAGGCTCTATACGTTCCATCATTGCCTCTCCTTCAACACTTCTGAGTCTGTTTTTGTTGCTTCAAGATCATACCTTTAGTAGTGGGATCCTACAGTTCAGTTGAGTGAGTGCCATTTGTGCAGCCCAATTGCTCCAGACGTCAGATATTTACCTATAGGAGGCTCAGAATGATTTGGCTAAGGCTTCAAAAGTGATGGAGTCAATGAGGAGGGAGTTGAAGCGTAAGGTCGAGGCTCGTAAAAAGGATGTGTTTGCTTTGGCTGCCACCTAATCGGAGCTCAATGAGAAGTTGGCTCAGCGAGAGATTGAAAATCATGATCTGCGTGTAGACCTGGCTTCTGTTGTTCGTGAAAATCAGGGGCTTCGGCTGAAGTCTCTAAGGTTCAGCAGGTAAGGCTCTCTATTTTGGAATTTCTGACTTTATTTTTATTTTTTCCAACTATCTTCGGTTTCTTACGTGTCGTCTTCTTGCAGAACCTGGTGGTGTCTTATAGGCAGCGGGATGAGTTCCTCCACGGGTACTATGCTCTGAGCGGGGAAGTCTCCAAGATGAATTAGCAGTTGAAGGATGCTGATAATCATCGTTAGGATGAGCTTGAGGTTTTTTTTTTCCAGTTTCATACTCGGTACAATGTCATTAGTGAGGTAAATAGTACCAAGTGTTATCGCATTGGTTGGGAGAATGCCTTAAGGATCTTGCTGACATAACCTACTAGTGAGGTCTTGATGAATGGGAAATTGTCGCGGGGGTCGTGGATGAGAACTACGATCTAGACCATTATATCCAATGTCAGGGCCTCAGAATCAGCTTTTTGATGATTTAGTGAATAAGGCTGAGGAAAGTTTAGGTTTCCAAGATGCTACGGAATCTTCGAGGGCTGCCACAATTCTTCAGATTGGCCCAAACCTCCCCTTAGTCTATTCAGGGGCTGCTTCCCCTCAGGGTGTTTATGCTTTGGTTGCTCATGAGGTCTATTATATTCCTTTGATACATCCAGCTTCTACTGCTCTTCAGGCTCGCCACCCCCTGTTATGAGGCCTTCTTCAGCCAATTTTCCAATTGTTATGTCATCATCCGTGGTTTTTCACTTTTTGGAAGATCTACATCTATGGTGGGGTGAACACATACAATATTCTATCATCTTCCCACCTTTTTCCGCTTGGGTTCTGACTCGTACTTTCCCCCTTGTTCAGTAATTTCTAAAGTCTTGACTTCATTCCGACCTCCATATGACTTGCTTTTCCTCGAGTCATAACTCTGCTCGCTCTTGGTTCGATTGATGCGACCTTAAACTTCCATTGTGATTGTAGTGGTTTGAGACATCCTTGTTCTATTCTCCATCACCTTCAGCATGCCCTTCGCTCTGGTCCACACTTCTGACATGTCATAAGGAGGTGCCTTCGTGAATTTCTCATAAATGTAGGACCTACTAACTGACCCTCTGACAAAGAACGCTGCTGTTAACTTCGAGTCTAGGTTGTTGAAGATATTCATCTTGTCAACGAACCTCTGTAAGTATAGCCTGAGAGGCTCATCGTATCTCTGATCCAGCTGTAGGTCTACTATAGTAACTTCAATGGGACGGTTGTTGAGGTACTAAACCTCCGCCTCAGATCTTCCAAATTTCTTATGGATCTCTTTGGCAATTGCAGGAACCAAAAGAAGGTATTGCCAACGAGAGTGGTGACGAACAACATACACATCAGAGCCTCATTTGTCGGTTTCCAGTGAGATCATCTGCCAAAATTGAACAAGGTGAGTAATTGGGTCTGACCTCCGAATGTACTTAACAAAATTGAGTGGGGTGAAGTCTCAGGGCTTCAATTCCTCTTTGATCCACTCCTACAATGGTAAGGTGGACATCTCTTTGACCGCCAGGTCAGCCAAATTCATTGGAGTCTGCACCTGAATGTCTATGATCCTCTTCATTATTACTGCCATCAACTTTTCATCGACACATTCTTACCTCCAGCGTACATTCTTTTTGTTATGATTCACATCTAGGATTTTGCATTTGTCATTGTGTTCCACCTCTCTCCACGTTCGGCCTTGGTTTCTGGAGCCTTTTGCATCAAAATCCGCATCATTGATCTCGACGGGGCTCATTCCCTAGGGCCCTTCGTTGTGGTTCTCCTCTAGCCGTCCCTCCTCGCGGAGGTCTTTGATGGTGATTCTTTCCTCTTGTCCTTCCTGGGGCTCGCTCACTGGATCTAGGCTTTGAGCGCCTCATTATCTTATTGCATAACCTGTAACTATTCCTAAAATTGCTTTTTCATAGCCTACATCTGATCCTCCGTCTACTTCGTCTTCTCGTTCCTCATCACCGGGATGTCCATCATGGATTCAGATGGTTTGATACTTCCTCCTCCTAGTGAGCAGCGAACACAGAAATTCTAAATCCCTTATTCTTTAAGGTTATTCTTACTTGTTTGGTTGAACGAATTTTCTGGAGTTTAGTAATTGCAAAAAATAATAAACACATATTTTCGTCTCAGAGTTCCCACATACGTCGCCAATTGTTTGTGCAGGAATCCTTACAAATAATATAATCACAAACAACAAAACCAAAATATTGATTTTAATAAGACCATAGTGTTTTAACCCAAATGTGCTCTATTATTACTTGATTATCTAAAGGTTGATCCCATGTCCTAGGGATTCTCATACTATTTATAATACTTTGTTAGAAGGAAAATAAATTGACAACAATTACATTTCTTTCATGTTTCCCACTAACTGGCCCACTCCCTAAAATCTTGGAATTTCCCTTTTCTGGGCAGTTGTCCAACTTAATGAAATGAAAAGTAATTATTTGGATGTCTAATTCCTTGTTTAGAAGATTCGTTTCATTAAGAATATAATATTTTAGGCTCATTCCTTATGTGACTTGTGATTGCCTTTGTTGGAGCCAAGTATGATATGGACTTTCTATCGGGGAGCTCTGAATTTAGATTCTGATGGAGGTTCTCGCACCAGATTATGACGATAGGTTCTGGTGTCAGACTTTGATGGAGGTCCTAATTTTATATTCTGATGATGAGTTATGTTATCAGACTATGGTAATAGGTTTTATTGTCAGACTCCGATGATAGGTCCTGAAGGCTGATTATAACAGAAAATCCTAAAACTTTCTTCGTCTAGCCATGTGTCATTTTACCAAATGCTTGATTTTCCCCAAACAAACTCATATTACTTTACTATTATTATTATTATTGAATCCTTCCGATTAGCTAGTAGTCTTAGATATTAAAAAAAAAAAAAAAGCAGTGAAATGATGAGGAAAATAATATAAATTCACGAGAACTCCAAAAAAATGAAAAAAAAAACTTGGACCAATAATGTGGATATTATACCTCGTCCGGCCTAACAGCTTGACCTTTTATAAACCTCTCTAATCTCCGTTACCAATGGAACCCAATATATCCTCTCTCTCTCTCTCTCTCTCTCTCTCTCTCTCTCTCTGTGTGTCTTTAAAGAATCAAGCAGTATAATGGGGGACAAAGCATCGTTGGCAAAGGCAAAAAGAGAGCTCGAAGATTTGTACCTGGGAATCCCAGATGAATCAGTGAACCTCACTTTTGAAGACCTTGCTCAACTCAAAGCTTCCCCAGAAAAGAGAAACCCTACTGTCTTGGAACCAGTACCCGTATCGCCGCTACACAAATTACCCAGCCTTGATTTCAACAGAGGCTTGCAAGAAACCCGATTTAATCATCATCACCATAATGTTATTGAAGCATCATCAAGTCATCGTACAATTTCTCCAGAAAAAAAGGTGGAATTTAGGCAAACAGTGGAGACTGGCATGGCCTTTGACAGTGTCAGTGTCATAAGCATGGCTTCAATGTATCAAGAGGACAAAGCTCAACGACGTCGTCCTGGCATTCCTCACTCCAATATTTGCACCATTTGCAGTCACTACGTCTATATATTCCGCCATCGTTGCCTGGTATATATGTTTCCAAGCTTCAAACATTTCTAATCAGTTTTTTTTTTTTTTATTAATTTCTTTTTTTTGTTCTTTGAATTTGATTATATGTACTCTTCCAATAAATAATCTTATTAAAAAAACAAAAAAAATATTAAATCAGCACTGATTAAAGAGCAAACTGCTTCTTGATAATTCATGTAGATTTAGGTTATAAAAAATACTCCCTCGGTCCCTTTTTAATAGGCCGTTGGTCTTTTTCCCAACAAAATAAGGGAATTCTTGATCATTCATGTAGATTTAGGTTATAAAAAATACTCCCTCTGTCCTTTTTTAATAGGCTGGTGGTCTTTTTCCCAACATAATAAGGGAACATGATTAATGTGGTAAAAAAATTAACATTTTCCTGATATATCCTTCATTAACACAACACAATCCTACTTAAATTCAATAAAATTGTTTATTAAATAAGGGTATATAAGTAAATTTTTTCCTTTAACTCTCTCTAAACAAGAAAATTAGACTATAATTTGAGATTTCCAAAAATAAAAAAATGTGACATATCAAAAAGGAACGGAGGGAGTAAATGAACAAGCCAAAATTATATATATTAATTATATATACTAATGGGGGAAGTTGATGGCTAAGGTACAATTTTATTCTATGTGCAGGTATGTGGAAGGGTGTATTGCAGAGATTGTGTGAGTGTAGGCATGGGAGAGATGGATGAAGGAAGAAAGTGCATCCAATGCTTAGGGAGAAGATTTAGCCAAAGGTATATATATATACATACTTTCTTTTCTTTATTCAATTCAAAGCCACAGCTAAAATTTAAGATTTAGGGGGGCAACAAAATCATTCAAATGAATTTTTAGAAGCTAAAACCTAAAAATAATTGTGTAAATTTAAGGATAAAATATCAAGTTATTAAAGTTACATAGACAAATTCATTTAAAAAAAAAAAAAAGAGTATAGCTCCACTCCTGCTTAAATAATTACCAACCTTCAATTTCATTTACATAAAAAGTGGGGCAATTTTTTATATTAATTCTTTGATTTAAAAATTGATATAAATTTATAATTATTGATTTTATGCAAAACCAAAAAAAAAATGTTAAATAAAATAAAAGAAATTATTTAATGTTGTCACAAATTTGATGCAATGAATATAAATTGGTGGCAAGATTTATTAAAGTTATAGTTAGGTTAAAACACAAGTTAATCCTTGGTTTAACAGATATCATACAATAATAAATTATAGGTTCTTAGTCCGAAGAGATAAGTTTAATTTAGGATTAAAAAATTGAAGAAAATCCTTTGGACCACTTGAAGGCACAGGGATGAGGTCAGGCTTCAATGAAAATTATTTAATGTCAATTCGGACTTGGTTTTTTTTTTTTGCTTGTACTTACTTTGTCGTCCTATTATCATAATAACAAAGTAAAATTGAAAAGCAATATGTGCCGGCCATTAATGAAATACAATTCCAATTACAGGTACATAAAGAGAGCAGGAATGGTAGGGTGTTTCTCAAGGTACCCAAGTAGAGTGAAGCAGGCTGAGCTCAAGTGGGCGGAGAAAGGGCCAAGAAGAAGCGGCGAGCGAGCTTACGGTCGCAGCGCCGTCATGTCATCTAGAGCTAGAAGCCCGATGAGTGCTGCTATCCCAACCAGTCCTCTTGCTTGCGGCAGTAATACTAATACTCCTTCGTTTGTGGCATCCTCCACCTTTTCTCCCTATACTCCTAATCATCACCATTTCCCACTCTAAATCGTTTGATATGGAGTATCGGTTGAGACTATAAGTTAATTTATAAGTATTAAATTACGAGTATAAATTAATTTATAAACTCGCCAAACTCGATTCCGAATGATTCATTAAGATTTATCTTTTATTTTTCGCATCAATATATTTTCACTTGGTGGTTAATTTATAAATGTTGGTTCATCTTATATTTTTTTCCCTCTTTAAACGCTATCTTTCATGAAGATGACACATAATAGAATATGATGCTTGATTTATTGCTAATTAAATTTTATGTGACGACTACTCTTCTTCCTTTTTTGCTCTTGCATTTTTCAGATTCATTCAAACTGCCACGCCCAAAAAGGACGTGACTTTTAAATAAATATTAAATATAAAAAATAAAACTTTTAAGAAAAAATATCTAAATGGTCATAAAGTCAAAATCTGCCATGTAGTCTTTTTTTTTTTTTTTGAATTAGCCATGTAGTCTTTTAAAAGAGGGAAAAATAACAAAACTCTAATGATATTTAAAAATTAACTCAAACCCTTATTTGATATTTTGTTATAAATCATATTGGAACTTAATGTTGTTGACGGCTGATTTCGGTCTCACGGCAATATGAGAATATTACCCCCAGAACAACCCTCTATCAATAGTGAATTTGTTTGGTTATGGGGGGAACCAAAAACAAATTTGGCAAAAGATAGATAAATACACCAATCGACAAAGAGATTTAACGTGGTTCGGCGGATCAGATCCAGCCTACATCCACGGGCACAGAACGGACGATGTTTTATTACTGAGATATGTTTCTCTGATATCTCTTGTGTTTACAAGTCTGATGATAATAATATTGATCTTGATCTCAACTCTCAATGCTCTCAATAATCTCAATGATCTCTCCCTTACAAGCACGTTTTCCCCTACTATTTATAATAGCAAAGAAACAGTTTCCTTTTCCCACAAGAATATGATAACTTATCTCTTTATCCCATAAGAATATGATAACTTATCTCATTTATCCCATAAGAATAAGATAACATATCTCCTTACCCCATAAGAATAGGATAACATATCTTCTTACCCCATAAGAATAGGATAACTTATCTCTTTATCCCATAAGAATATGATAACTTATCATCTGGAGCATATCTCGCTATCTGGTCGGTCTTTATGAGGTCGGTCACAATGGTCTTTTGAACTGAGAATCTGCTATCGATCTGATAATGCCCGGTCATTCGATCTTAAGTGGTCGGTTACCGATCATAAGTGTTCGGCCTCTAACTCATGTGGTCGGGTCGGTATTAATGATCTCGATCAACAAGAGAGTTTACCCTTTTACCCATGCCGTGCTGCTTAAATATCATAGTGCTTAAAAAACACCATCAACAAATGTAAAACATAGGATGAAGATGGTAATCGGGACATCCAACTATTTTTTGAATCGTGACTAAAAAATTTATCCCAAGTTTAGGATATAATATTATAATGTTTAGGAATTTCAAATTCCGATCGAAGATTTTGGATTTTTTAAACTAAAATTCGGATTTTTTAAACATAAGAAAGATTTCGCTTAGTTTTAAAACATGAGGAATATTTCGCTAAGTTTCATCAAAGATCAAGGGTTTCGCTCATTTTCCTTTCAAAATATATAATGATAAAATCATATGAAAGTTAATAAAATGGGTGCCACGCAAAAAATGAAATTGTTTTTGTTAATTAAACAAATTCAAAACAAACAAAAATAGTCCAATTAAGATATGTGTATTCTCGTAATTGGTATATTCTAATAGTTAAAAATATAAGTTAACTAACTCTACTATATATAAATATATAAAATAGAAATAATGAAATAGATACAAATGAATTACACAGATTCAACCACATATACATTAAAACAACGTTGCTTTATTATTTTAATGTATCTGTTGTTGGATCTGTTTAATTTATCTATATGTCTGTATCATTTTTTATAAAATAGAGTTGTTAAAATAGGATAATTTTGAGATCCAATAAGAATATGACACGTGTCCTCTTAGGAATGAATGCTTCCATAAGAGAATGAGCATTAAAGAAAGGGCCAAGAAGAAGCGGCGAGCGAGCTTACGGTCGCAGCGCCGTCATGTCATCTAGAGCTAGAAGCCCGATGAGTGCTGCTATCCCAACCAGTCCTCTTGCTTGCGGCAGTAATACTAATACTCCTTCGTTTGTGGCATCCTCCACCTTTTCTCCTTATACTCCTAATCATCACCATTTCCCACTCTAAACCGTTTGATATGGAGTATCGGTTGAGACTATAAGTTAATTTATAAGTATTAAATTACGAGTATAAATTAATTTATAAACTCGCCAAACTCGATTCCGAATGGTTCATTAAGATTTATCTTTTATTTTTCGCATCAATATATTTTCACTTGGTGGTTAATTTATAAATGTTGGTTCATCTTGTATTTTTTTCCCTCTTTAAACGCTATCTTTCATGAAGATGACACATAATAGAATATGATGCTTGATTTATTGCTAATTAAATTTTCTGTGACGACTACTCTTCTTCCTTTCTTGCTCTTGCATTTTTCAGATTCATTCAAACTGCCACGCCCAAAAAAGACGTGACTTTTAAATAAATATTAAATATAAAAAATAAAACTTTTAAGAAAAAATTATCTAAATGGTCATAAAGTCAAAATCTGCCATGTAGTCTTTTTTTTTTTTTGAATTAGCCATGTAGTCTTTTAAAAGAGGGAAAAATAACAAAACTCTAATGATATATAAAAATTAACTCAAACCCTTATTTGATATTTTGTTATAAATCATATTGGAACTTAATGTAAAACATAGGATGGAGATGGTAATCGAGACATCCAACTATTTTTTGAATCGTGACTAATGTTGGAAATCTTCTAAATATTCATTAAGGGTATAATTGTCATTTTTGTAGCATTGGGTGCTTGTGAGGGGTGCAACCCTTTGGAGGGTTGCACCCCACCCCAAAGGGTGCCCTATTGGCATCCTTACATGTCTTATATAAGGAGGCATTATACTCATTACAAAAGGACAAGGAAAAATCCGAATTTTGCTGAGTGAGACATTTTGTTTTTCTTTATTTATTTTGGAGAGACTTTCACCACATTCTCATTTCGAATACTTGTCAAATAGTGCTCTTGGACAAGAATGAACCA
>SKCR01018145.1:0-20384 GCA_019454045.1 Zanthoxylum bungeanum | reverse complement strand
ATAATACTTTTTACTTGGTAAAAGTACAAATGCCACCGATCTGTTAGCCCTTGTTCATAGTGACGTAAGTGGGCCCATGTCTAGCTAGCTATAGGGGATATGAATTTTCGTGACCTTTAGGATGTGGCATCGCGTTATGGTTATGTGTTTCGTTTGAAACCGAATCGGAACTTTTACTTAAATCAAAGAGTTTCGACACGAAGTAGACAAACAGATCGGCTAAAGTATTAAAACCGTCACGGTTAGACCATGATGGAAACTACTTAAGCAATAAGTTTCTCATATATTGAAAGAGTATAGTTATTCTTTCAATGAGGACTCCTCACGGAACACGTCAGTTTGACGGTCTGTCCGAACAGAGAAATCGAATTTTGTTGGACATGATAAGGTTAATCATGAGTCGCTCTGAGCTACCATTTCCTTAACGGATACACCTTAATCAGTGCAAAACTTATTTTGAATAAGGTTCCATAGAATCTCTTGAAAGATTTCATATAAATATGAACAGGAAAGAAACCGGGTTTTCTCATTCCTGAAGATTTGGGAAGCTAGGCATACGTTTGGATGATAACAAACTAGAACCCAAATCGGATAAGTGCCAAATTGTATTATCTAGGGAAACCAAAGTATAGTACTTATACAACTCACTAGAGAACAATTTAATTGTTGCTCGCCATGCGGTTTTCCTAAGAGGAATACCGATTGCGTGAGTGGTAAGGGGAGGAAAGTAAAACTCGATGAAAATCAGAGTAATACTATTCCAGGCACCGATTCCTTAATGGAACACAAATAGTTCATCAAGGATGAAACTATACCAATAATCTTCGAATACACAAGAACCACGTAAGTCGGAGAAAGTCAAAAACAACCTGGGAGGTATGGGTTTCTGATCTCACCTCGTAAAGAGTCAATCTTATTGAGGAATCAGAACTGACTACGTATCAGGAAGTGATACAAGGTATCGACTCCCTATTATGGCAAGTGCCATGTTGTCCGAAATTGGATTCCATGTATACCACCTAAGTTTGATACTAGTTAATGTACCGGAAGGCTTGTGCCTATTGGTACTATTAAGTCTTCAAGGAATACATACATGGAAGGCAACATACCAACGTTACTAAGCTGGCTTGTAGCGAAAAGGTATCGTTATCAACATTGTGTAGATTACGACGCAAACCTTTTACTGTTGCCACGGTAAATCCATTTGGATAATGCTTGCTGATGCTGCATGTTTCATTTATGAAATATGGCAGCTGAACGTCAAAATCGCTTCCTTAAACGGAAACCTTTTGGAGGATGTTTACAAACATCCTGACGGTTTTGTCGTACCAAAACTAGCAAACAAGGTTTGCAGGTTATCGATCCATTGTGGATTCGAATCAAGCATTAGGTTCTTGGAACTATCGTTTTGATGTAATCATAATGGTATTGATTTGATCAAACGAATATGTTCTTGTGTATATAAGGAGGTTAGGTGCGCGCACTGACAGTGAATGTCCTAAATAAAATGATGATAAGTCATTTCTTGGAAATGATATTCCATAATACAATCGGTGAAAGCTGGCTTTTCATGAAAATTCCATAGAATTCTTGAGAGTAAACAACTTTATTCTAGGAATAAAGATCTACTGGGATAGATCTAAAAGTTGTGTTTACTCTCCGAGAACTCGTACATTGAAATAAATGTACGCGACCTGGTGTCTCATACGCTTTGAGCATATGGAGTCACAATCAGGCCAATCCAAGTGATAGTCACTGGATTGATGTTAAGAACATCCTTTAGTATCTAGATGAACTAAGGATGCTTTCTGAACTATGGAGATGGAGAACTTGAAGTGACTGGGTTCACTACTGCAAGTTCCAAACCGATAATAACGACTATAAGTCATAACAACGGTACTATAAAGTTTGAATAACGGAAGACTGAGCTGGAAATCTTCCAGGCAAGATACTATGCCGAATAAATAACACAAAGCGGGTTATTGCTGCAGCTGAGGCAGCACTAGAAGCCAGTTGGGTCAAGTAATAATATCCTAATAGAGATTAGGAGTAGTTCTGTTAGCAGCTGAGGCTAGGCTACCATCACAGGCTAAAGAATTAGTGGTCCATCAACGATCCAGATATATACTTCAAATATTCATCTGATTCGTTCGGATCATACATCTGGCGATGTGATGATCGAATAAATCGCATCAGATGATAACCATGCAAATCCGCTGACGAAAGTATTTTCAACAGAAGTTCGAACGAAAAACCGTACATAGTTCGGGTGTAGGACACTCGAGTGATGGCTATAGGCCAAGTGGGAGATTTTTGGACAGTTATGACCCATAGCATCACTATTTGTACAGATCATGGTGTTGTTGTACAAATTAACTATGTGACAAAGCAAAATTGCTCTTTTATCATTTGTAATTAGATTACCAAGATGTATATATGATAAAAGGTCCATCTGATTAGTTTCAGATTGAGATGATATGAGACAATATCAATCCATAAAGGTTTAATCATTAAATATCCCTAGTCGTAGTATTATCGAGATTGGACATCGATAATGCGTAAAAGACTAATATTACACTTGTGTGCGTTGTGGGAGCATAATGACATAGTTCTCATATATTTGGGTATAGGATACTCATGCAAGTGTAATAGGAGGTTGTGTTTACCGATGGTACGGAAACAGATTCGCTCTGGATAGACCCCTCGGAATTCCATTGGTAGTATGACTATGTGTCTATGGAAGTCCGAATCAGGGTAGGTGTATTTGGTCTTAACCTGAGACTTGCACCGCTAATACTTGCGACAATCAATATACTTTGGTTTTGGTCGTCCAGGGCTTTAACAGGTTCTGTGTACGCCTCATCTGGGTATATTGAGAATCGTAGTGTATTAGGTGTGATGTCGAGATGGAAGTATCATTCCAGTCATAGTGGAAATGATGATCACGTAGGATACGGAACTGGTGCTCTTATATGCTGCAGTTATCGGGATAAAATGACTAGGTCATGTTTATCCGATTATAGAGACTAGTTACCAGAGATCCGATATGTGCTTCGTATGGGGCAGACACAATTCCAGCCCCAGGCCTAGCATGTGACATCTGATACTGGATCGATATACGCAATACTACGTATACTATGTCTGATATAGATCACATATTCCAGTAAGAATATTTCTGGAGAATTGGGTGGCACGGTGCTTTGCTAGAAGCCAACCATGTCTTGTAAATCGGTAAAAAAGTAGTACTAGGTACGTACGTGTTCGGATAGTCCGACGACCGGATTTACTGCCAACATATCCGGAGATCTCATGGGTCGCTTCCCGAAGATTCACCGATGACGTATGACTCGCACTTTATTAATCTGGGATTAATTAGTAGAGAGAGAAAATTAATCTAGGATTAATTATGGAGATATTTTATCTGGGATAAAATCTTATTTAAAAAGAGAGAACGATTAATTTGGAATTAATCGATAAAATATTATATTCGATATATTATACGAAATTGGATTTCGACGCGGAAATAAAATTAGATTTTAATTCAGGCAAACGAGTTAATTTATAATTAATTCGTTAGCGACGTGAATAGTAATTTTGCTAGGCATAATTATTTAATTACGTCGCAACGGAAAATTCGTTAATTCAGAATTAGCGAACCCGAGCCCGGGAGTGTTTGTGGGCGCACTCACATTTCGAATTCAAGTGCGGCCCACAAGTCACATCAAACGTCTAACCACAAGTCACATCAAGCGTCAAATCACTTGTCACTTTGAGTGATCTGATGTCTAGTCACTTTTGATGTGAATAGTTGATGTGGGTTGTTGAATGCATTTAATGCATTTTTGCCTCCAAAATTGTTTTGCCTTTTTGAAAAGCTTTGACCAAAATTTTGGTATATGTTTTTGGAAAACATTTCACACAACTCCAACCTCTATTCTCTCTCTCCATATTCGGCCTAGGGCCATTTCCCTTCTCCAAGTCTTGCTTGGCCGAGACATTGAAGGAACAAAGAGGAGATTTTGTGGCAAAATCTCCAATGTGCTAGCACACTTTAGAGTACATACAAAGGTGATAGGGAATCTTTTTCATGAGCATGGAATCATCAAATAAAGCTTGGAGCTTGAAGACACTCATGGAGCACCAATTTTTGGCATGGCCGAATGCTTCACCATGGAGGAAAAGATTTATTTTCGTCGCATCCAAAAGCCGATCAATGTAAGTATGATTCTGCCATTCTTCATTGTTGTATTCACACACATTTCTTGCTTGAATTGATCCTTGGGACTTAATAGAAACCAAACATTTTGTTGGGCAGTCTGGGGTGCGTTCAGTATTGGGCCTGAAGTAAAAGGACGAAATTGCCCCTGGACCAAATTTGGCTCGTACAGTTTATCCCCTACTCTCTAAGTCAATGAGTCATTGGCGTGGAGAGTACTTGACGCGTGTGTCGCCTGGGACGAGGCCATAGTATGTAGGTGTACTCGAGTGTTGATGCTGCCAAACGAATGTCAAGTTATGAACTTGACTCTACAAGATCCATTGGGGAAGTACCCAATCAATTGAACCAGATGAAGGTCAGGTTATAGGTCATACGACATTTGTATTCCATGTCTACAACTTGATTCGACATGAGTCCATGGGGGATGTCCTCGGTCGACTGATCTAGATGAAGATTCAGGATATAATTCATACGACATGTGTAAACCATGTCTACAACTTGACTCGATGTGAGTCCATGAGGGATGTCCCCGGTCGACTGATCTAGATGAAGATTCAGGATATAATTCATACGTCATGTGTAAACCATGTCTACAACTTGACTCGATGTGAGTCCATGAGGGATGTCCCCGGTCGACTGATCTAGATGAAGATTCAGGATATAATTCATACGACATGTGTAAACCATGTCTACAACTTGACTCGATGTAAGTCCATGGGGGATGTCCCCGGTCGACTGATCTAGATGAAGATTCAGGATATAATTCATATGACATGTGTAAACCATGTCTACAACTTGACTCGATATGAGTCCATGGGGGATGTCCCCGGTCAACTGGACTTGATGAGGCCAGGAAGACATTCACTCGTTTGGTATCGAAGAGGGACCAAACCGAGGCTACATGTCATGTGGACCAGAGGAAGGTCCATGAACTGAACTTGACTCCATCATGAGCCAATTGAAGAGTGTTCCCGTCGACTGGACTTGTTGAGGCCAGGAAGACATTCACTCGTTTGGTATCGAAGAGGGACCAAACCGAGTCTACATGTCGTGTGGACCAGAAGAAGGTCCATGAAATGAACTTGACTCCATCATGAGCCAATTGGGGAGTGTTCCCGTCGACTGGACTTGTTGAGGCCAGAAAGACATTCACTTGTTTGGTACCGAATAGGAACCAATAGAGTCTTCATGTCGTCTGGACCAGATAAAGGCCTTGGCACAGGTCGTATGACATTACCTGTAAATTTTAAGAACGTGAATCACAAAAGATATGGAGAGCAAGTGCTCATCTACCCGTTGCCTAAAGACTTCGTTAAATAAGTTAGTCGATATTCCAGTATCAGTATGTCCTATGGATTGGGTCATATGTTGGTCTATCAAGTAGTTTGTCAAATGGAAGAAATATATATATTATTCCTTTTGTACTTGCCGTCTAGTGATCCCCTAAAATAGGACGTCTTGTAGTGTCAAATTGGGCATGTGGTCAGGGGATCATGTCCTCCAGGCAGTCAACGGTCTGCAATATGGCCATGTTATTTCATACGAGCTCAGAGGAGTTCTTCTCGTTATAAATGTGCTCATTGTGTCGAGTGGGCTGGATTTTAGTAATACTGCCTTTTGGTGGGGGATATCATTCGTAGCAGACGCCCACATCGTCTGAGATTATTAGAGACTACTAGTCTATTTAGTGGATCATTTTGGTAGATTATGTTTTGTTCTTCTCTCAATTCTGAACATAACGTGTGAGTGGACTTCTTCCCTTCATGCATGTACGGTCGTCTTTCACTTGTACTATTTTGGCGATCTCCTCTTGGATCCCATGCGACTCTGTTTGTGATAGCTACGAATAGATCTTTGTCGAGCAGACCACTTTATTTGGCATCAGACGTGTTGAGGCCATCCATCTTTGGCGTGTATTGTGGCTTTATTTGCACCGTAAATAGTGAGCTCTTTATTTAACTCGACTTTTTCAGCATTGGCTTCACTTCAACTTTTTGTCGCTTTGGAGGTTTCTTTCGTCGAGTGGCTATTTCTTCAACATCCACGTGAAGCTTGATGGGGATTGGAGGGTATTTTGAGCATTGGGCAGTATGCAATCCTCTAAGTGCCATGTGTTTTTGTTCTTTGCGTCGATGGGCTTCTTTTCTTTATAGAACCAGCTTGCAGCCTCGCTCATGGTGGCATTTCAGCTTTGTCACCAATAGTCTCACCCAAGAGGCGCCAAAGGCCTAAAAACCAAGCACACTAGCTTGATAAAACGAAGAGATTCAAAGGCCTAAAATAGAAGCTGCAAGAGCCCCAACAAAACTTAAAACAGAGGAGAGGAAGCCTTTCAAAAACTAGGCCAAAGCGACCAAAACCAGGCTGGAGCATCCCCAAGTGACATTCCCATAGGTAGGATAAGGAAGCAAACCCCTAAAGCTAAATCCCATCAGCTCAACCACAATAATCAAAGGCTACTAGAAGGAGCCTCCATATGGAACCAAATCGAGGCCATCCTCAACGAACCATCGTCCCATACTACAAAGTCTTCCAGTAAGCCTCAACAAGCCCAACCAAACACAAGCCTAACAAAGAGGAACGAACTAGAAAGATAACAAACAAGCCTCAAAGGGCCACGACAAACCAGGAGCCCCGAGACTGCGAGCATCTTCACTGTTTTTGTTTTTGTTTTTTTTTGTTTTTTTTTTAAGTAACAATTGAAACTTTTTAAGTGTTCTTGTGGCAAATTGAATGTACCATAAGGGGTTTAGGTATCCATATGAGTAAGTTACGATTCTTAAGACTTTGGCGCCAAATTCGATCACCTAGGATGGATCGCTTTTATCAGAAATGGTTTCTGATTAAGTTGTAAAGAATCATGGATGTGTCGACATGAGATGTTCTCCTTGGAAACTTGACGATGTGTAATATATATTTCCTAAGCACAACTCGGATATCCTACGATGGAGGGATTGTTAAACATATGTGATGACCTCGACTTGTATAGTTCAGAAAGATCGTTCTTGCTCTTCACGAATTCGGAGGTGGACGAATTGCGTACATATTAGCTAGGCTTATATGATCGCTACTTTCAGCATGTTCATCGAGAGCACCACAATATTCAAACTTTCAAGAAGAAATAAATGTGATGTTGGATAATAAACACCGCTAAAAGTTAAAGTAGCTTCATTAAAAACTTTTAAAATTTCTAAAATATTTTCACAAATATCCCATTGACTAGGATAAAGTGTGACATTTTGAGAAAAAAAACTACATAATGCATCTTTGTATTTAAATGCTTGACATAAAAGAAAATAAGTTGAATTCCAATGTGTTGGAACATCTCTTGAAAATTTAATCGGTTTAATACCATTTATTTTACAAAACTTCGTCCATTCTCTCCTAACTTGAGAATATGACCAAATACAATTTAGTGTCATTTTAATAGGATCAAGGAAAGGTGATAATAATTTTAGACCGTCTTGAACACATAAGTTAAGGACATGACATGTACAACGAATATGAAAAAATCGACCCCCTAAATTTGGTTCACTTAAGGATTTTACATCATTGATGGATGCAGTATTTGCAGATGCATTATCAAATCCAATTGTTAAAATTTTGTGCAGTAAACCATATTCATCAAAAATTACCTTCATCATTCTATAAATATTTTGTGCAGTATGTTGGTCATCAAAAACTCTAAATGCAATAAGTCATTTTTGCATGGTAAATGATGCATCAATCCAATGACAAGTCACACCCATGTATGAGTGTGTTTGCCAATGGTAACTCCAAATATGAGAACATATAGAAATACGACCTTTTATCTCTTTAAATATGTCATTTAAAATAATTTTATCATCTTTATATAATTTAGAAATATGATGTTTTGTTGTGTTTCGAGTCATTCTACATGCAGAAGGATTTAAAGCATTATGCATGTAATTAGTAAAATGAAGTTTTTCACCAAAGCTTAAAGAAAGATGTGTCATACAAGTTAATTTCCCAAATTCTTCTCTATTTTTTGCATCAGAATATTTAAATAAATCTACAGCACTCGTACCTCTACTAGATGATGCGTACCTGGCCATTTGAGTTTGCGTCGTATCAATTCCAAGTTCAACCGGATGATGTCTTTCCAGATGCTTGATCATATTGCCGTATCCACCAGAAAATTTGTAGGTAACCCCACAATAGTTGCAAATTGCTCGTTGTGTATTATCTTCTAGGTGTTCCAAATGAAAATGAATTTTGAAAACATCCGAGGAACGAGCCTTAACTTCTCTTCTTCGTGATTGTGCACCGACACTAGGGACGCTCTCTTGGGTTGGCATATTTGACATTATGTTCTCAGATGAGCTTGCCATTTTTCGTTTGAGAAATTAGGAAGAAAAATAAGAAAATTGACTAATTGTGAAAGATAATAACTAATTGAATTGAGATTGAGAATAAGAGAATTGTATGAATTGAGATTGAGAATAAGAGAATTGTAGGAAATGAGAGAGTTGAGAATTTGGTTTGTTGAAATAATGAAAAATGAATCCTATTTATAGAGTTTTAGAATTTTTTGGATACCAAAAATGCCCCTAAATATAACCGTTTTATTACCGTTATTAGGGATATATTAATAATTTATATTTTATTTTATTATTATTTTTTAAAAACAGTTTTTTTATATTAAGGGCAGGGAGCCGTTGGCTCCCTCCCCCCCCACGGAAACTAGCCATTGGGGACGTAGGGTTCCTGTTGGAACCCTACGGTTCCAACCGGAACCGTAGAACCGGTGCGGTTCCACCGGTTCGAATTGGGGTCGAGCCCCAACCGAATTGTTCGGCTAATATTGACAAAAATTGGATTTTTCGTCAATATTTCATTATTAATTATTTTATTATATCGTTATTATTATTTTGTTACTAATTTTATATTAATTACAATTATAATATATTTTTTTTGATATGGAATATAATTTTTTTTCATATTAATTTACAAAAACATATATTGACCTAGTTGGTCCCCATGCTTTATTTTAAGGGAGAGAGACCGGGTTCAAAATTGCTTGAGGAAGTCATACTTAGTGGTAGAGCCCGATGTATTGCCAAATCATTTTGAATTCTAAAAAAAGACAATATTTTTTTCTTTTTTTTGAAATTGTTGGAAATTTTACCGCCAAACCATCTATTTCGGACTTAAACGGAATAGATAAAATCTCCGACTGTCTCAGACTCTTACAATAAACATACTCCCTGAATTTAAACTCAATATCTCAATGTGAGATCCTGAATGCTACACCACCCACACACATTCCTTGGACAAAAAAAAAAAGAAAAAAAAAAAAGAAGAGAGGAGGAAGACAATATCGTGTAGTGGGGTGTGTGAGCAAGTCATTTTAAACTTTCAAAAAGAAGAATATCATATTAGTGGGACGATGGCTACACAGTACATGGTCGACATGCATGTATATATATATATTATATACACACACGTCTTTTTATAATAGGTTTTAAAAGAAAACTATTAAACAAAAACTGAGCTTCCTAATTTCAAAAGCCAAAAAACAGCTAATCGGGTTGACCTCACAATCAAAAATAGAATCCATACACTTTTTATCTTGGATATATATATTGATATAATTATGTTGGAGAAAATGTGACTAAACTTATTCAACCAAATAACAATTTTTATTTGGATTGTTATTGGAAAGATTTGCCATAAACTTCATCCCCCTAGCTACGTGTGAAAAGCAAGTTAGGCGAAGTGTAGAAAAGTGGACTCCCATGTCATGTGACTCCAAAGAAAGCATCTCCTCCATCTTCAATCCTACAAAAATATATATATAATGACCCCATAGCTTCAAAATAATAATGCATGGCCAAATCATATCTACCATATGACCCCTAAAATTTCTCCTCCATCTTCTTTCTTTCTTTTCTCTCTCTAAATTATCTCAATTTATAATTTCTTCTTCTTCCTAATTCTCTCATACATGAAAAGTTGAGGGAAATGTTGTCTGGTTCGAGATCATTCATAGACAAAACTCAATTTAATGACAGTCTTTTGAATAATTTCGGACCAGGCTTCATTCCCCCCAACTCAGTTTAATTTATCATCATCATATCTTTGTTGTGAACTTGTTGTGTGTTTGGTAGTTCTTTATATATAATTTGCTACTTGATATATAGTGTTTGTCAATCTCGACATTTGCTGAATCATTTTCGATTAATACTACAGATCATTTGATGCGAAAAAAGAGGTATGTATATATAAAAGAGAGATCCCAGGAGGGCTTGAGGTTAAGGAAGCTTGTGGGTATGTATGTGATACGATTTTCAACTATTCAATTTACTTTTTTTTTGGCATCAAAATTCAGTGTTGAATTGAGTTTATGCTGAGCACTGAATTAGCAATCAAGAAATAAGAGATCCACATTAGATAAATCTTAATAGTTGATTCAATATTCGGTATAAATTCAGTTAAGTATTTGATTCTATTTTTTGGCCTAATATGATGCATTGTGTTAATGTGAACAGTTGACTGTAAAGCTTGGTCTTTGTTTGGGATTTGGAAAATTTGATTTGCTTGTAGAGATTTTACCAAATTTAACAATCATTCATTTACACTTTTTTTTTTATGAGATATTAATTAAAAACGATCAACAGCCATGAATTTTATTTCATTTTAATTTATTCTCCTCCTGAGGATCAGGATTCATCATCATAACATAACATGTTAAATGTAGATGCCAAACTCTATCTACCAGATGGGTCATGTATTAAAGCCTTGTGGGTCAACTCAGATACTAACATGTGAAGCTCATAATTTCTTGTGGGTCATACAACTCATATGATCATATATCTGCAGGAACTGTTTTAATTTTCCATGGCTGCTACTGGATTTTGAGCTTCCTACTTGAAAGAACTTATAACAATATACAAGTAAGGTACTTGATTTTGGTTAGCTGGCGGCTGGGAATTGATAAGGCATGGAAAGGATTGAGATTGGAGAACAAAAGATTGTTGGGGTGGGGGGACCTTTTGTATTTTTTGTGTGGCCATGACTTTTCCATGTATGATTGAGGATGGCTACTTGCTTACTGTCTAGGGTTTTCTTGGATAACCATTTGGATGATCAGTGTATGAGACTTCCCATATTATGAATTTTGGGGAGGGTTTAATATAGTTTTATATTGTTTTTTTACAATGTAATTCGAAATTATGACCTTCAAATCATAATAGAGTAACATTAATAATTATGATTAACCTTAATATGATGAAATTAAATTCCCTATCTTTTTTAACCTTTTTTTTTTCTCTTGATGATTATGAATAAATTGTGTTATATGTTCATATTCTTCCAATCTCACCCACTCATCGATATCATGGAAAATAAATAAAGTACAATGCATGACTTAAGAAATTTTACAGACTATGAGGACATTGGTGAAACTGAATTTTCGGGCCCTATACATTTCTAAAGTACTTAGCCTTTTAACGATAGTGTAATTTTGGGCCATATTTCAAAGTTCAGTAGGGCCGTTTCAACTTAGATTTGGGCGTTGCGACGCTCTGTAGTGTAATTTTGAGGCAGAACCTAAAACTTATTGCATGTCACGACGCCCAATTAAAGCAAGCCAGCGTCACAACTCCGAGACTTGAGCGTCGCGACACAGACTTGTTTCCTGATGCATGAAGAACTTCAATTTCGTAAGAATGAAAGCTCTCAGGAGCTCCTATATAAATATCAATTCGTCTTAAAACTTAAGGGGAAGATTCATAACATATTTTTGGAGCCTCAAAGACATAAGAAAACACCTAATTAAAGCAAGACAAGAACGAGTATTTCAATCGGTGTTGGAGATTGAAACAAGAGTCTGCAACGAAAGTTCTTTCTGTCTCTTCTTCCATAGTTTTATCTATATGAGTTCTTGTATTGAACTATTGATTAGTTTACGTTTATTGAATATTATGTGTAACTAAATTATTAGTCTAGGGTTATAATGGATTTTAAGTACGTGTGTAATTAATTGGCATCTTTTTATTTTTTTGGGTTTGTTATGTGATTGTTTATTATTCTTTGTGTTTAAACGCACATTCTATTGTTTGATCACTAATAAAATAGTCGTGGTAAATCCTTAGGAACTCGACATAGGAAATTTGGATTAACCGTGAGAATAATAGAGCATGATCTAATTCTTTTGAATAGATTTTCGTGCGGGATAGACATATACCTGCAAGGCATTCGTAGCCAATATTATAACTTGATCTTAATGGATTTGGTTTAAGTTAGTTAACATTGACATATAGTTAATTGGCTTAATCGGAATATTTCTTTCTGACCATTGAAAGAGGCTTGTAGATAATTTACCGTTCTAGATTAATAATTCATAACAACAATCTAATTGAATGAAAATGGCATGAATTCATTGTTTGCGTGCTTCAGTGAATTTACAACCTTGGATTCTTCTATCATATAAGGTTTTCCCAAAAGTTATTATTTGTCGTTTACTTACTTTTCAGTTAGTTAATTTAGTTAAATCTCATTTTTAATAATTTATTTAGTTTTAGTTAAGTATGTTTGGTTTTAGTGTTAATATGAAAAATAATAAGTACATATGGGTACGATATCTGACTTTTAGTCATTATATTACTTGAATGATATGTGTGCTTGTGTGCGGTAGTAAAATCGCGATCAAATAGCTCGTGGTGCAACAAAATATGGTGAAGTAAATTTCATATAAAATCTTATGGAGATTTATGGTGACTGAAAAGGGATCAGACCGATAATATAGATTTTTTCTTTTAAGATTGAAAAATGCTAATTTGCCTCCTCGGGCATGCCCGTCGGAAAAACTAGCAATCGTGTTTAAGATTAAGGTTTACTGTTCATCTTTTGAGATTGAAATTAGGATTTAATTATATACTTATGTAAATATATTATAACTCCACTTGTGTACTAGTATTCCTCTTTGACTTGGTAAATTTTTCTCCTCCTTTGCTCCTGGTTTTTTCTCCTATTTTAGAGTTCACATAAGTGGTAAATCTCTATGTTTAGTTATTTGTTTATTTCCTGTCTTTAGTTACTTATTGCTTTAATGACATAACACTCGGACATTTGAGTGGTTTTCAAATATATTTTCTTGATTGATCACATGTTTTGAATCTTTGAGGAAGATAATGGATAAAAAAAATAAATTGAGTATATGAAATAGTCAAACATTCAAATACATTCAAAAAAAAAAAAAATTAAATTGGGCTTTGTGCATACCCCTACCTTTATTTGAAAAAAAAAATCAAACTGAAAATCCGTATATTTTCGTACAGGCCATTAGATTACTCAAAAAGGAGAAACAAAATACAGCAGCCACGTTCAAATTACCTAACAAAGAGCAATTTCCAAAGTGAGTTACCTAACATAAAGTATGGCTGACTATATAACACCTTAAAGTAAACTGAAGAATTGAATTATTTTTTGACTTACATGCCAATGATGAATATCCACAAGCTAAAAAAGAAAAAGAAAAAAAAAAAAAAAGAGAGAGAGACATTTTGTTAAGCATGACAATCACTAGGCTACAGCCTTTCAAAAGCTGGACACAACTAAAAGAATATAATATGTTTATGTGGATGTCAAGTAGGGTGATTATGATATCTTCCGAGTTCAAAATTATTTTTGAGGTATATATCTATATTATAGTATTGTTGCTGTTGATTCTCAACCCCGAGAAACTCAGAAGCCTTATTAGGGGTATAATGGGTTTTGCATGATAGATAATGGGGCCGAAGGTCCCTGAGAGAATGATGTCATACAGAAAGGCACCCGAGAGCAGATTCAGTTGAGAATAGTTTGGGACTACCAATGTGACCCAATGGAAAGGTATTAGATTCAACAATGCTTGAACATCTACGAAGGCTGACCCGAGGCAGTCGAATTCGGCCTTGGAAAGAATATCAGTGGTTGACTCGGTTTCAGACTCCTAGAGCAACCTCGGCATTCAGAGCTTCTTATCAGCTTCTGAAACTAGAACCGACCCAGCAGGCCAGACCTAATAAAGAAGAGAGGTAGAAGATCCAGTATCTATCACCTCGGCATTTCGACCCGGAGACTGATGTGGAGTTTGTAGTATCTTGTACTCACAAACGAATGACATAAGCCCTACGACGAAGTTTGGGCACCAAAAGACTGATGTGATGGGAGCAGTTTAAAGGCTTATCCACTGACATACGGAACCGTGTGAGTGATTGAAATGCAGGTTGTCATATGGGCAGAACATGTGGCAGTAGGCAAAAGTGGGAATGATGGTTTTCAGATGGCAGAGGGTGGTTGTATCAGACGGCCAGAGCCATTGTTTGCAGAGTAGTTGGGGAAATGAGTATGGACGACAGTGAAGGGCTGACGTGAGCTGACGTCACGAGATGACATAATAGTGGATTTAGACTCACTATATAAAGGGATTAAAGACTCAATTTCAGGGGTTGGCGAATTCATTTAGCTTTCACTTTTTTGTATTTCACCATTTGTAAAAGCTCAAAAAAGCTTACTGTTTGGAGAGATAAGGTAGGTCGGTTTGACCCGAGTTGGTAATAAATTTTATTTTCTTTGCATCTATGGACGTAGGTTGAAGCCACTCTCCACCGAACAACGTTAAATTCTTTATTTTCTCTTTGTTTTCTTATTTTCTTGCCAAATTTTCTTTGGTTCCTAACAAACCAAATAAATTCACTGTTTGAGGAAGGTTTATTCGAGGAGTATATTTTCCTAGATTGCCCTTGGAATGAAAAACAGCCGCCAATAGTTGGCGCCGTCTGTGGGGACTTAGAATGAAAAGCAGCAAACATACTAAGACGATGGCAGGAGATGGAAACCACAGAACTTTAGAGGCTTCGATAACGGAGTGGATGGAGAATATGGAAGAAACTCTGCAAAATGAAAGGGAAGATGTTGGAAGAGAGAGGGAAACAACTCAAGTCTTTATGAAGGATGTGATGGAGAAGATTGAGAAGAAGGCTGGAGAATGAGGGGAAGTAGGTCATAGTAAGAAGAGAGAGAAGAGATAACAAAATGAGAAAGGATCGCCGGAGCAAATGGAGATTGTGAAAATGGGAAGAATGCCCGGAGGGAGAAATATGTAGTTATTGCAAGCGTCATGCAAACAATGGAGCCGTGGGGAGAAGAAGAAGGCAGGCGAACCCCAAAATCATCCAGCAACAGCCCGTATTTTGGGGAAATGACCTAGAACGGTATCTGGAGAGGGGACGTGAGGTTCCCAGTTATGGAAGATATCATGCTCGATGTGGGAGGCATGAAGAAACCCTTGGGCGAGAGCATGACGGCCCCGAAAACCAAATGGGGGAGTAGTTTCGGAGGGAGATGAGGAAATGAGAGGAAAGTGTGAAGGGAGAGGCTCGAGGTGACCAGGATATGGGGGGTAGCATCCTCGTTTACGAAGGAAATATTGGCAATGGAGTTTCCAAAGAGATTCATCATGCCCACGATGGATGTTTATAAAGGGAACACGGACCCCAAGTCTCATATTGAAAAGTTTGTTTTATTTATGGAAATCCATGGAATGGTAAGAGAGGCGATATGTAAGGCATACTCGATCTGTTTCCATAGTATTTTCTATTTATTATGCTCATAACACGGGGAAGGCCCACAAGCCTATGTGATGTTTGTAGCCTCAGAATTTACGTTGCACGGGGAGGGAGAATGCCTCCGTCGTGTTGGCCACTCCATTTTGGATCCGCATAAGCATAGCATGGGGAGGGTCAGAGGGCCTCCGTGGTGTTTGTAGACTCGTGGCTTGCCTAGCTGTAGACACTATATTTTAGCATGAGCCCAATGATGAGCCTCATATGGAGGCACTACCTGAAAAGTTGTGGAAGTCGCGGGAAACGAATGTCGGAAGGAAAAACTCCAAAATTAAGTACCTCATTGGATTCGGACTTACTTGCCAGCCTCGGATTCGCTCAGTCAGTTTCTGTTTCAAACCTTAGCCTCGGCTCAAAACCCCTAAAATCCATGGAATCTCATACAATCCATGCCCACGCCAAACACCACACAAAGCCCATGCATCACACGCCCATAGGCCCATGAAAAGCTCCCATACACGCCCAAATCTTCTGTAGGCATTGCATTTTTCGCATATGAAACCCGATGATGAGTCTCATTTGGAGGCACTACCTTTTGAGTCACGAAAGCCGCGGGAAACGGATATCGGAAGGGGAAATTCAGAATAAACAAGCTCACTGTCTTCGTTGGTGCTGCGTTCGTTACTTCGTTCGAACGGAAAACAGATTGCGGGCGTTCGTGTAGCGTTCGAGGGAGCGTTCGAACGGTGTCGGTAATTCTGGTTTTGCTGCTAGCCTCACACCCAGCCCATTTAGCTCCCCAAAGCCCATAAAACACATCCCAAATTAAATAAATAAATATTAATTTAAACATTAAACATTAAATAAAATTTTAAACCATTTACCAATTAAATAAAATATTTGCCAAAAACAAAAGAGGATATACCTAATTAAAATCAATCTTAACCAATTAAAGCCAATCATATATTTGACTTCCTAATCTAATAAGATATTTACCAATATAAAATATTTGTATTCCTAAACCAACACAAATTAAATATTACAACTTCTTAATTTAAAATATCTTGTCCCCCTCAATCTTGTGTATACCTTTCTCATCTCTCCTAATTTGGAAACAAGATCTCTTCCTTGTGAGAAAAAGTGAAACCCTAGCCATCTTCTATATAAACAACCCCTCACCAAAGCCTTTGTCTCCTTGACACATATAATTTACAACCCAAGACTAAACAAGAGAAAAAGAAAACACTTCACGCATACACAGAAAGAGAACAAAAGAGCCCCAACCGTCTCCCCCGTAGCCGAATCCACCACAAGTAACCACCTTCACATCACCGAAATTACAAACACCAAAACAACCCTTAATACAACCACAAATACAGCCCCTAACCACCACTGAAAACCACCTCCGTAAACCCCCACACATCACCGAAACAGCCACCTATACAGCAGCCCTCCACCACCGAAATTACCCCAAAAACCACATGGTATTACACACCCAAACAGCAGCAAAATCACCTTAACAGCAGCCCAAATCCTTAAAAAACAATAACATAAAAAACTGCATAGATAATCTTAAGAATAATCACATTTAATTGCACTAAGAACCCACACAAGCTTGGAATAGTTTATTGAAAACGTTAAAACAGGTGGTCCGTGCAGTGAGCAGCAAGACAGAGACCAAATAGGAGCAGAACGGAGTTCGAACCGTAAGCAAAACAGAAGCAGTGAGCTAGGACGTTGAACCAGGACCAGAAAAGTTGCGGAGCTTTACCCCCTTTCGATCTCCGTGGAACGCGAGTCCGAGAGACGGCTTAAAAGGTTAGACCTGAGGGTATCTTTCACACTTATTCGCATTTTTATTTTCTGGTCATTTATTTTGATTATATTTTCTGTATTTGTGGTATTCGTTGTGTGTATGATGTATGTTATTGGTATTGGATGAATGAGAGATGTGTCAACTCTCGCGGTATATCGGATGGAAACCCGGACATAAATTTCATAGCCGATTCCGAATGGACGGTGTAATATGATCTGTACTCGGGCCAAACTCCACGTACCGCTTGAGTAAACGGCACCATCTCCTTCGTTGTGTTGGTTTTTTGTTTATTTAGTTTTCGTTACTTGAATTCAATATGTCATTTATGTATGATTCAATCAAGCGCATGGGCTTAGTGAGTTAGTCCAAAGGTCCTCCATTTGGGAGACAAAGAGCCGAAAAGGCCACCTTTGTGACACTACTTCACCGCGCCGGTTGATGTGTGTTCGGTTGGATGCAAGATACGTTCAATCGGGCATACTTAGTTTGATATTATTGAGTTTATCTTTTATGCATGGATCAATCAAGCGCATGGGCTTAGTAAGTGGAATGAAAAATCCCTTATGGGGAGGGGTTCAAACCCGTTACCACCATGCTTTGCCGCGCCGGTTGATGTGTGTTCAGATTGGATGTAAGATGTGTTCAATCGGACATACTTGGTTGATAGGATTGGTTCTATTTTTGTATGTGTAATGTGACGCGCATGGGCTTAGTACGTTGGTCTAAAGGTCCTCTCTTTGAGAGATCAAGAGCCCCAAAAGGCCACCTTTACGGCAGTCCTTCGCCGCGCCCCTTTATTTTTTTGTTTATGTATTGCATCCCATTTCATGCATCAGGTCCGTGTCCGTTCGAACGCGTTCACAAACGTAACTCGAACGCGCATACATTTTGCCTTATCATGCATCAGGTCTCATTTCCGTTCGAACGCGTTAACAAACGCCATACGAACGTGAGCATTCTGTTTCATTTCCGTTCGAACGCGTTAACAAACGCCATACGAACGTGAGCATTCTGTTTCATTTCCGTTCGAACGCGTTAACAAACGCCATACGAACGTGAGCATTCTGTTTCATTTCCGTTCGAACGCGTTTACGAACGCTACTCGAACGTGAGCATTCTGTTTCATTTCCGTTCGAACGCGTTTACGAACGCTACACGAACATGCACACACTGAACTGAGTCTGTCTTATTATATCCATGCATAATTGCCTATTGGTTGATCTTTCTTATGCAAATGTGTCAATGTATTACAATTCGTATGCTTATGTCATGATAACATTTGAGTATTATTTCTTGCGGTATATCGGATGGAAACCCAGACGTAAACTCCGTAGCCGATTCCGAATGGACGGTAGTGCGGTCTGTACTTGGGCTACAATTCCACGTACCGTTTGGATCAGTGCCCATATGTGTGCTTGTATGGTCAATATGTGTGCTTGTGTTTTCCTGAATGTGATATGTAAAGTTGTATGTTAGTTGCTATCTTGATATATGTTAAGCATGCAATTTTAAATATGAGATATATGTAAAAATGTACACATAAGTTTTATTTTGCATATGAGAATTTAGAAGCATGATACTCTTGGAAATAAGTGTTACTTAAGCTTAGTTAAATTATTACATGAATCCTTTCATTACAAGTGACATAAGTAAGGGACCATTCCGAACCCAACGGTTTGAGGTCTTCCCTTGCGAGGGGTGAGTGCGGCCTTAAATCTTTGTCCCGGTTCACACCGGGTGGCGACTCCATGTTATGTAATCCTTCCCAACTAGGCCGCGAGCCTAGGAACGGCGTCGCCCAGGTCCTGTGTCCCACAGTCTGGCGACTCCACTGGGGATCGAAAGGTTGGCCCCGAATATTGTCTTGTAATGTTTGGATTATGTTTTAATTGACCATGTCTATAGTGGATAAAGTGGGGGTTTAATCAAGGGCACTTTGAGGCTAGGTAATGGTTTGGTGTCTTCCTTCACTTACTACCTTTCTAGAAGGAAAAGCTGTGAGGGCACCTATATGGCCATCTACTTGTAGCCTTTGTGATGGACTAATTTGGAGGACTCGTTGTTTATTCCTGACAACAAGCGATAAGAGCCTAAGAGGCTTGGGTATTTAAGTGAGCCTCGCTCCACCTTCCCTCTGGGGGATCTACAACGGGAAATCCATTTGACAGTCCGTCACACACCATAGCTCATTGGCACGTACCTTAGTGTATAAAAAGGGATACGCTCACTTGGTCGCTTGAACCCTTGAGTGGGGAGACCTAGTTGTGGGCTATCCTTCGCCAGTGAGAGCCTTTATCCATACTCTTGCAAATCCACCCATAGACTGGTTTATATGGTTAAAATAGCAATTATTTCCTTGAGTATGTGCTTGTGGACCATCCTCATTTGGATGCAGTTGGACTATTGTCAGAAATGCGGGCTTGCTGGGCCATTTAAACTGGGGCAAGTTCGTACTGTATGACTATTAGGCCCAAGGCTTCTGAAATGTTGATGGGCCATTATGTAAAAATTATTATGTTATGTTTGCATTATCTCCCTTCTATGCTTATGTTTGGGAACATCATCGTTCGGATCCATTTGGACCATTTGTCATGGGATATGGGCTTGTTGGGCCATTTAAACTGGGACAAGAACGTGTTTCATGGCTATTGGGCCAAAGGCTTCTAATGATTGATGGGCCGCCCTGTGCTTGTTTTCGGAATATTATCATTTGGATTTAGTTGGGCTCTTTGCCATAAGACATGAACTCGTTGGGCCATTTAAACTGGGACGGGTTCAC
>SKCR01018144.1:0-20456 GCA_019454045.1 Zanthoxylum bungeanum | reverse complement strand
TCAATCAAGGTCCCAAGGATCACAAATCATGCATAAAAACGCATATGAACACATCAAAGGAGGTGCGGAATAAACTGACATTGAATTTCGGTTTTGATGAATGAAGAACAAGGTGCGATTTTAAGCTCCCTCCAAGCTCGGCAATGGCTTTCCTTGACAGTGGGCTGTGCGGTTTGGACTGGTTTGGCTTCCTCCATGTTCGGCCATTGAAGACCACCATTGAAGCTCCAAGCTTCAAGCTTCCAAGCTCAAGAAGACACTTCCCTATCACCTATGTATTACTCAAGGTTGTGCTAGCACTTATCATCTTCCATTTTGCTTCTAAAAATCGGTGAAACAGAAAAATTTGAAGAAGAAATCGGCTTGAAGCCGTGAGATGAGAGGAGAGAAAAGAGAGGGAAGAGAGAAACCGTACCCTTTGCATGTAAAGAGAGGAGAGGACCGAAAAGTGTGTGTGTGTAAGGAATAGAAAATAATATATATTTATTCATTTATTTTCCAAAATAAATAAAAAACATATATATATTACCAAACCTTTTCATATTCCAACACTTTTACTTTTAACTTTAAGTCATATCACATCACTTTTCACATCACATCTATTCACTTTAATAAGTGACATATTGTCAAGTCACATCACTCAAAGTGACAATTGATTTGACGATTGACGCGACTAGCGATTTGACGCTTGATGTGACTTGCGTGCCGCACTCGAATTCGAAATGCGAATGCGCTCGCGATCACTCTCGGGCTCGGGTTCGCTAATTCCAAATTAACGAAGTTTCCGTCGCGTCGTATTAAAATGATTACGCCTAGTGAATTCACTATTCACGTCGCTAACGAATTAATTCTAAATTAATTCGTTCGCCCGAATTAAAATCTAATTTTAATTCCGTGTCGAAATCTAATTTCTAATAATATATCGAATATATTATTTTATCGATTAATTCCAAATTAATCGTTCTCTCTCTTTAACATATTTTATCCGAGATAAAATATCTTCGTAATTAATCCCAGATTAATTTTCTCTCTCATCGAATTAATCCCAGATTAATTCTATCTCTCTCTTCTAATTAATCCCAGATTAATCAAAGTGCGAGTCATACGTCATCGGTGAATCTTTAGGAAGCGACCCATGAGATCTCCGGATATGTTGGCAGTAGTAAATACGATCGTCGGACTGTCGAACGTGTAAGTACCTCGTACTACGTTTATATCGATTTACAAGACAAGGTTGGCTTCTAGCAAAGCGCCATGCCTACCCAATTCTCCAGAAATATTCTTACAGGAATATATAGATCTGTATCAAGCGTAGTATACCGTAGTATTGTGTATATTGGCCCAGTATCGGATAATCACGTGCTAGGCTGGGGCTGGATAAGTGTCTGCCCCGTCCGAAGCACATGTCGGATGTCTGGTAACATAGTCTCTATAATCGGATATACATGACCTGGTCACAATATCCCGATTGGTTGCGCAACACTCAAGAGCACTAGTACCGTATCCTGCGTGACATCAACTCCAATATGACTGAAGTGATACTTCCGTCTTGACATCACACCCAATACACTACGACTCTCTGATAAACCCAGAAATGGTGTACACAAAACCCGTTTAAAGTCCCCTACCACCAAGACCAAAGTCTATCGATTATCGTAAGTATTAGCGATGTAAGTCTCAAGTTAAGACCATACACACCTACCTTGATTTCGGCCTCCCATAGACACATAGTCATAATACCAATGGGATTCCGAGGGGTCTATCCAGAGCAAAGCTGTTTCCCGTACCATCGGTGAAACACGACCTCCTATCGTACTTGCATAAGTATCCAACACTTATATATATGAGGAACTATGCCGTTGTGCCCTCACAAACGCGCACAAGTGCAATACTAGCCTATTCCGCATTATCGATGTCCAGTCTCGATAATACTACGGCTAGGGATATTAATGATTAAACCTTCGGGGACTGATACTGTCTCATATCATTCTCAGTCCA
This sequence comes from Zanthoxylum bungeanum, assembly GCA_019454045.1. Taxonomy (NCBI): domain Eukaryota; kingdom Viridiplantae; phylum Streptophyta; class Magnoliopsida; order Sapindales; family Rutaceae; genus Zanthoxylum; species Zanthoxylum bungeanum. The sequence continues at coordinate 18,458 of SKCR01018144.1, read as the reverse complement.
GGTACTAATCATAGGGACCTCTCTTCATTTATATATCTATGGTGATCTAATCACAAATGATGAGAGTGCAATTTCCTTGTCACATAGTTAATTTGCTACAACAACACAATGATCTGTGCAAATAGTGACGTTATGGGTCATTTTGTCCAACACTACCATGCCACCAATGAGTGAGACCATCCACATCTCGGGATGAAAAAGTCATGATGACTATGACACAACATCGAACACATCTAAAGAGCAGAATCAATCCTACCAAAGAAAGGTGCCCTGACCCGAGCCAAGTCATCCCCAACTTGACTTCGTAAATCTTGACATTGGTAGGGCTTTAACAATAACCAAGGCCGAATTGTAACAGTTGAGGGAAAGGTTTGACATCCCTGAGGCCATCAGCCTATGCGTCCCCACTTAATGGGATCAGGCGAGCCGCCATTGCGAAAATCTATTGGCGCTATGCATAACCTTCTCTGACATGAGATTGCGTCTGTGATGAGTGGTAAATCTATCACTATTTCCCACTCATTTAACCTAATATTTGGTATAGTTTCTTGAGTTTTGTGAATATTTTGATGTGTTTTGTGTTATTTTGTAGATAAATAAAGTTTCAGGACACTATGGAGGTGATTTGGGCCAAAACAGTGAAAATTGGACGAAAATGGCATTTTGGCAATTTTCCGTCTCGTGACGCCTAACGTGCGCCGAACAGTGCTAACATCCACCGGGTCCACAAATCAGAATCTGAGAAAAGTTTGACTTTGCTAACGTGCGCCGTGCCACGTGTCACCATCACAACCGATCTTCTAACATGCGTCGTGCTACGTGTCATCATTCTACGGTGCCGATAGTCGGCATCGCCACGTGTCGCCATGTGTCACTTAATGTCATTGACATGTCATCGTCCACATCACCAGGTTGACCGAGTTAAACTGCCACGTCATCATCAGCCAATCAGGAAGTGCCATGTGTCATAATTCTATGGTGCCGACAGTCACTTTACCATGTGTCTCCATGTCAGCGCCACGTCAACATCAATCATTGGCTCTCTTATCCCTATTTGACATGTGGCAGATAAGAATCTAGCCGACCAATCAGAAGCCGCCACATGTCACAAAAATTGAGCCCCAACCATCTTGCCATGTGTCACCTTATCATCTTATCCAGAATCTGCAACCGACGAACCAGAGCGTGCCACGTCGAGAGAAGCTGGAGTAGCGATGCTGGATTGGCGTCGCGACGTTGGAACCCCACCGAGGCCTATAAATTCAGCTCGATGTTTCAGTTTTAGTTGTACCACTATCTCTCATCTCTTTGATGTAAAGAGAGAGTTTCTCTCTCTAGTTTCTTTTAGTTTTTAGTTTTTAGTTTTGTAATTAATTTTAATTACGTTTTGTAATAATAGTAATTTACTTTTTTTTTTACTTTTTACAGTTTTTACTATTCACCATGAGGAGGTAACTTCCCCAGCTAGGGTGAAAGGTAATTCTTTTACTATTGCTATTTAGATTAATCTCCCTTAAATATAATATATTCACTATTTAAAATCTTGACTTAACAAGGATACCGCCAGATTGGTCGGTTAGTAATTCATTATTATCTGGTTTAAACCTGACTAATCAAGGATACCGCTAGATTGGACGGTTGGTAATTAAAATCTCTTACCGCCTATATGGCAGGTTCATGGAAAAATATTTTTACCGCCTTAATGGCTGGTTGGACTTAATTTGACTTAATCAGGATACCGTCTATATGGCTGGTTGGTAATGTTATCACAAGTTTATATATTATATTATGGGAGATATCTAAATTAGTAGTAGTAAAAGTAATTCCTTTTACCTTAGCATTTTATTTTATTGTAATTTACTTTTCAGTATTTACTTTACCGCGTTTTTACTTTATGTCTTTTATTTTCAAGTTTTTACTAGCCCTAGTTATGTGTTGTAACTAAAATAGTTATTTGGGGTTGTGATGACTTTTAATATCACCGGTTTATAAGGGGTTAGATTATAGTTTGGGTATTATAAAGATTTATTTATTGAGTCTTAATCTTAATGCTTTTTCATTAACTGGCCATTAATAAAATTGAACGGGGAAACTTAAAATGAACTAGACATAGGGACTTTAAGCTTAAGACCTTAGACTCAATAGCCCACGATCTTCCTTGAGGATATATAACCCTTTAATAGATTTCCTTACAGGATAGACATTTACCTGTCAGGCGGGGGTAGCCATAATGGGAACTTAAACTTAATGAATCCAGATAATTTGGTTGACATAGACATATGATTCAATTGGGTTAAACTGGGTATTTGTGTCTGACCATCGACAGAGGCTTACACATAATTTAGTGTTCCAGGTTAATAAATCAATATATTACCCAACTTTAAGATAACCACTTCATCTTTAAAATGATATTTGAAGAAATCACAACCCTAGATAGTTTTTAATATTGAATTTTCTTAAAACCTACTTTCGAATAATTTTATTTACTTGTTTTTTTTTTTAAATTTAGAATCGTCACCATTTCAAATCAATCAAACAACCTGTTAGATACTAGTAATCATTTGACCTCATAAAATTAATAGTTTGGATATTAACTCCTCATGGGATCGATATTTTTATACTACTTGAACGATACGTACGCTTGCGTTATACGTGTGTGTTTACACCGGTCAAGTTTTTGGCACCGTTGCCGTGGACTTATTTATCTTTCACTATTAGTTTTAAGGTTAGATACCTTTACTTGTATCTAATTTTCTTTTTACTTATTGTTTTCTTGTGTTTCAGGTTCTCAGAAACTTCATGAGACGAACCAGAAGCTTTGAACTTCGACCGCTTGACCCGGAAATTGAAAGAACCATCAGACAGTTGAGAAGGAAAAGGCGAGAAGGCCAAGAAGCTTTAGTCAATATGGAACCTGAACCTTTGAATGTTGCACCACCAATTTCCATTCGAGATAGAACCATTCCGGTGGTTGACATACTCATTTCTTGCATTATACTTCCTCCCTTACCAGCAAATGCATGTGACATCTTAATATGCATTCAGATGATTCAGCAGTCAGTACAGTTTGGGGGAAATGCAACTGAAGATCCTAATGCCCACATCAGCAACTTCCTGGAAGTCTGCGGCACTTTCAATTACAACCGAGAAGCTGAAGAAGCAATGAGACTGCGTGTTTTTCCATACTTATTGAAGGACATAGCTAAAGCTTGGCTACATTCACTGCCAGCAGGTTGTATCACAACTTGGAACACTTTAGCCACCAAATTTCTTGCAAAGTACTTTCCACCATCCAGAATTGGAAAACTGAGGAATGACATCACATCATTTGTACAACAAGACTCAGAAAATCTCTACGAAGCTTGAGAAAGGTACAAAGATTTGCTCCGGAAATGTCCTCACCATGAGATTCCAAAATGGCTTCAAGTCCAAACTTTCTATAATAGACTTTCTGGAATAATGAGAACCACAATCGATGCTACTGCTGGAGGAGCTTTAATGGCAAAAGGAGAAGATCAAGCCTGGGACCTAATCGAAGAAGAAATGGCCAACAATAATTCCTTGTGGCCACAGAAATGAGCATGATCCAAAGAATTGCAGGAATTATGAAAGTGGAGCCAATACAACAGTCAACGCAAAGCTAGATCAGATTTGCAAATTCATATAGACTCTTACCACTGGATCCACAAGTTCACCATATGGAGGAGCACCAGAGTCAAACCAACTTGAAGAGACGGTGATTTTGTCAACAATTTCACAACAGATAGGGGAAAAATCCATATTCCAACACCTACAACCTAGGGTGGATGAATCATCCTAATTTTTCATGGAGCAACAATTCAGGCCAACAGCAGAACTATCCACCACCTGGATTCCAGAAACCGAACAAAGGCTATGAGCAGGCAAATGAACCAGGAATAGCAGAAGTGTTTGCTCAGTTAAAAAAGTACGATGCTATCTTTCAGAGCCAATCTGGTTCCATTAAAGCACTGGAGAATCAAATCGGACAACTGGCCAATGCTCAGAGTTACAGACCACCAGATAATCTTCCCAGCAACACAGAACCCAATCCAAGGAACCGAGGGAAGGAGCAATGTCAAGCCATTACTTTGAAAAGCGGTACTGAAATCAACAAAGATGTTGGAATCAAGATGTCCCAAGAAGATGTTCCAAAATAAGCAGAACAACAGATGAAGGAAAAAGAGGCAAAGGAAAAAGAATGAAAGGAAAAAGAATAGATCACTCCACCTCCACCTTTTCCTCAGCGTCTTCAGAAAAATAGACTGGACAAGCAGTTTGCTCGATTCCTAGAGGTTTTCAAAAAGCTGCACATCAACATCCCATTTGCAGAAGCCTTGGAAGAAATGCCCAGTTATGTCAAATTCATGAAAGACATTCTTTCACGAAAACATAGATTGGGAGACTACGAAACAGTAGCATTGACGGAAGAATACAGCGCCATTATTCAGAGGAAACTTCCCCCGAAGTTGAAAGATCCTGGCAGTTTCATAGTTCCATGCACCATTGGAGAACATTATATCGGTAAGGCTTTATCTGATTTAGGTGCTAGTGTTAACTTGATGTCTTTTTCTATTTATAGGAAACTGAAAATTGGAGAAGCAATGCCTACCTCAGTTTCATTGCAACTTGATGACCGAACACTCGCATTTCCAAGAGGTGTTGTTGAAGATGTGCTGGTCAAAGTAGACAAACTAATTCTCCCCGTAGATTTCATCATCCTTGACATGGAAGAAGACAAAGAAATACCTATCATTCTCGGGAGACCATTCTTGGCTACAGGTAAAACTGTGATTGATGTGCAAAAAGGAGAAGTGACCATGAAAGTATAGGACCAAAAGTTACCTTCAATGTTTTCAAAGCCATGAAATTCCCGAGTGATGAAAAGAAGAAGAATGCTTCAGAGTTGATGTTGTTGATAGTATCGTTCAGGATACTGAGCCAAATACCACAGATACACTTGAAGCTTGCATCACCAACATGACTGACAGCGAGCTAGATGCTGAAATCTTGGAATGTATCAACTACCTTGACAAACCATTCCGATTCAAAGAGACACCACCAGTTAAAAGCTTGGAATTGCCCAAGAAAGATCGAATCAAGCCTTCGATTGAAGAACCACCACAGCTGGAGCTGAAGTTACTTCCGAGCCAATCAGTTATGCATTTTTGGGAAACACTTCTGAATTACTTGTTATTATTTCTTCTTCACTAACATTGGAGCATGAAGAAAAGCTTCTGAGAGTATTACGAGAACACAAAAGATCCATTGGCTGGACTATAGCAGACATTCGAGGCATTAGTCCATCATTTTGCATGCACAAGATTCTGATGAACGATGAGTACAAAGCCACAGTGGAGCATCAACAGAGACTTAATCCAATCATGAAGGAAGTCGTGAAGAAAGAAATAATCAAATGGTTGGATGCTGGCATCATTTACCCAATTTCAGATAGTAGTTGGGTGAGTCCTATGCAGTGTGTACCAAAGAAATGAGGAATTACTGTGGTTACCAATGAAAAGAACGAGTTAATCCCAACAAGAACGGTGATTGGATGAAGAGTATGCATGGATTACAGGAAGCTGAACAAAGCCACGAGAAATGACCATTTTCCGCAACCATTCATTGACCAAATGTTAGACAGACTGGCAGGACATGAGTTTTATTACTTTCTGGACGGATATTCAGGGTACAATCAGATTGCCATTGTCCCAGAAGATCAGGAGAAAACCACATTTACATATCCCTATGGTACTTTTGCTTTCCGCAGGATGCCATTTGGATTATGTAATGCCCCCGCCACTTTTCAACGTTGCATGATGGCCATATTCTCAGATATGCTGGAGCAGAGTATGGAGGTATTCATGGATGACTTTTCAGTGTTTGGAGATTCTTTTGACCATTGCTTGCAAAATCTGGAACATATGTTACAAAGGTGCGAAGATATAAATCTGGTACTGAACTGGGAGAAATGCCATTTCATGGTACAAGAAGGCATTGTTCTTGGACACTGGATCTCACAAAAAGGACTCGATGTAGACAAAGCAAAGATTGAAATAATTGAAAAACTACCTCCACCAACATCTGTCAAAGGGATTCCGAGCTTTCTCGGACATGCAGGTTTTTACAGGAGATTTATCAAAGACTTTTCCAAGATTGCAAAACCTCTTTGCAATCTTCTGGAGAAGGATGTGCCTTTCAACTTCACTAAAGAATGCCAGGAAGCTTTTGAGATCTTAAAACAGAAGTTGATTTATGCCCCCATCATTGTAGCACCAGACTGAACCCTTCCATTTGAAGTGATGTGCGATGCTAGTGATTTTGCTGTAGGTGCAGTTTTGGGACAACGCAAAGCAAAGATTTTCCACACCATTTACTACTGCAGCAGAACTCTGAATGAAGCTCAACTTAACTACACAAGCACTGAAAAGGAGTTGCTCACAGTTGTGTACGCTTTTGACAAATTCTGCTCCTATCTGCTGGGTCCCAAAGTGGTGGTCTACACAGATCATTCAGCAATCAAATACTTGACCACGAAGAAGGATGCCAAACCAGATTGATTTGTTGGATACTTCTTCTACAAGAATTTGACGTGGAGATTCGAGACAGGAAAGTGACAGAAAATCAGGTGGCAGATCATCTATCGAGGCTCGAGAATAGAGAAACAACTGACAAAGATCTGTCAATCAAAGAAACCTTTCCAGATGAACAACTGTTTGCCATGAAACAATAGGAAGTCTCTTGGTATACTGACTATGTCAACTACATTGTGTCAGGAAAATGGCCGTTGGAATGGACAACTCAGCAACGGAAGAAGTTCTTCAAAGATGTCAAGCATTATGTCTGGGATGAGCCGTACCTGTTCAAATGCTATGCTGATCAATTATTAAGATGGTGTGTTCCACAAGAGGAGGTCAACAGTGTTTTGCAGCACTGTCATTCATCACCATATGGTGGACACTTCAGCGGAAATAAAACTGCAGCAAAAGTTCTTCAATCAGGTTTGTTCTGGCCCACTCTTTTTAAAGATGCTTATCTTTTTGCTTTTCAATGTGATAGGTGCCAGAGAACGGGAAATATTTCCATAAGAAACGAAGGACCGTTGCAAAATATTTTAGAAGTGGAAATATTCGATGTGTGGGGTATAGATTTCATGGGACCCTTTGTTCCATCATTCGGAAACCTGTACATCCTGGTTGTTGTAGACTACATTTCCAAATGGGTTGAAGCAATTGCATTGCCATCCAATGAATCAAAAGTGGTGATCAAATTCCTGAAAAAGAAAATTTTCACTCGGTTCGGAACACCTCGTGAAATCATCAGCGATGGTGGCTCACATTTCTGCAACAGATACTTCGATGCACTCCTATCCAAATACAGAGTTACTCACAAGGTTGCCACAGCTTATCATCCACAGTCAAATGGACAGGTGGAGGTTTCAAACAGGGAGATCAAAAGAATCATAGAGAGAACCGTTGGATCAACAAGGAGGGACTGGTCTACAAAACTAGATGATGCATTATGGGCCTACCAGACAGCTTACAAGACACCTATTGGTATGTCCCCATATCGATTGGTGTTTGGGAAAGCGTTCAATCTGCCAGTTGAGCTTGAGCACAAGGCGTACTGGGCACTGAAGAAGTTGAATTTTAATTCACAAGCTATAGGAGAGAAAATACTTCACCAACTCAATGAATTGGAGGAATTTCGCCTACAGGCTTATGAGAATGCGAAATTGTACAAGGAAAAGACCAAAAAATGGCATGACCGAAAAATAGTGCATAGACAGTTGGAACCAAGGCAGCAGGTGTTGTTGTACAACTCGAGGTTGAAACTTTTCCCTGGAAAGCTGAAATCTAGGTGGTCAGGTCCATTTGTGATCACTCAGGTTTTACCTTATGGAGCGATTGAGTTACTAGATCCCAATACCAACAACACATTCAAGGTTAACAGTCAGCATGTCAAACACTACTGGGGAGAATCATTTGAGCGATAAAAAGAAAGTGTCACACTTTCAGATATGGCTTAACGTTCGAGAAGTCAAGTCTAGCTGACGACTTTAAACTTAGCGCTCGCAGGGAGGCAATTTTTTGTATATATTGTGATTTGGTGTGATTTAATTTGTTTGTAGTTTTTGCAGATTAAGACATTTCAAGATGGAAGAAGCTCTAGCAAATCTTCACAAGCAATTTCCTTCTCTCCCTCAAAAATCTCTGATGAAAGTTTACAAAGCTCGCTTGGAACGGATGAGACTACTAACAATTCACGGTGTTCCTAATGACATTCGTTGGGTAATTGAAGCACGGGTCCGATTGGCAGGTGAGTCTTCTGACTCTTTTATTTCCCATCTGCCTGGTTTTGGAAGAAGCACATATGTAAAGAAACGTAGAGCTAAGCAAATGGGTATTTGTTACAAATGTGCACGCTGGAATTGCAATACTCGTTGTCGTTCTTTAGGAATGATGTATGATAATCGCGAAGACAAAATTAAATTCATTAGGGATGGCTTGAGTAAGGAGTCTTTAGATGATATATCTTCGACTCTTGAGACGCATCCCAGTGGATATGTTCACATAGCCTTTCGCAAATTACATACACAATTTCAAAAAGAAAGACAATTGTTAAGTCTCGGGAATCTAACTCAAAAAGACCCTGTTGCCAATTTATAAGAAAATTGGATGGGAAGCTTGTCCCTGACGCATAGACGTCAATCAAGCTGTAAATTTTTGTAAATATTATATCTCTTTGTCTTTTCCTAATAATTGTAATTTGTTTTGTTTTATTTTCTCTGACAGGATCCATAACTTTTTGACTATCACGATTCATTATACTATTTAACTAATAATTGTCATTTGGCATTTACTAGTGCTATTATTTTTACTCACACTTTTCAGGTATTATAAATTCAACTCATCATTGCACATTTGAAAGCATCCAGAGTAGTAAACATGGAAGCCACTTCTAGAAGACAAATTGAAAACATCTGTGTGTTTTGCGGTAGTAGTGTTGGTACTAAACCACAATACGTAGAAGCACCACATGAATTAGGTCGAGTCTTAGCTGCAAGGAATATGCACTTAATATATGGTGGAGGCAATCTTGGACTAATGAGGATCGTTTCAAAGGCCGTACAGGAAGGAGTCAATCACGTTTTGGGAATCATCCCAAAACCCTTGGCAGAAGCAAATCTTATTGGATCATCAAACGGAGAGGAACTGATCGTGCCAGGTATGTCTGAACGACTGGTAGAAATGATTAACCGTGCTGATGCTTTTATCGCTTTGCCAGGTGGCTTGGGCACATTGGAGGAAACTTTTATAGTTCTATCTTGGGCGAACCTGAACATACACCAGAAACCAATTGGGCTGTACAACGTTGATGGATTTTATGATTTTCTTTGTGTGTTTCTTGATGATGCCCGGAGAAATGGGTTCGTGTCAAAACCTTTGAAAGAACTCATTTTTTATTGCCAGAACTGCTCCGGATCTAATAGACCAACTCATAGCCTATGAACCACGAGTTGACCATATCCTTTCAAAGTTAATTGGTCTGAGGAAGATTGTGGTAAGAGGCGTAGGATTAATCTGGATCTTAACCTTTAATTTCCTGTAGATTTCCAGCTAACCAGGTACGTCCTTCTTAACTCCTCTTCTACTGTTTAAGACATTGGGGACAATGTCTCATTTAGGTTTGGGGGAGGGAATTAGTTGATCAGTACCTTATTTTTAGTTTGTGTTATTTTTATTTTTAGTCTGAAATTTTTCGAAAAATACAAAAAACAAATTTGTAAAATTTTCAAAAATTAAAAAAATATTTTGCGTTTTTGTGTTTTTATTTTGACTAAAAAGGTGAAATTGGTAAGAGATAGCTGAGTAAGGATTTTTCACTCCTGAGACGTATCTCAAACCTGTTTCGAAACAAGTTAATTTTTGTTTATTTCATTTTAAATTATTTAATTTGTGAATTCTCCTTAAAACAGACTAAAATGGATCTTCATATGTTCAATTAGCAGATATTATCAACATACATAATAACATACGGACATGAGCTAAAATTGAAAAGTTTGTAATATTTAGTGCTCTAGTTTAATTGGAGGAAGCATCTCAAAAAAGCGATGAAGTAAAAAAACAAATAAATAAATCTGAGATCCGAGTTATTAAGTCTTTAAGGGTGCTTTAACACCCAGTGCCCTAAAGCCAACTGGTTTGGGAGTCACTGGCCCAAAGCTCGCTACATGGATCAAAGATGCTGCAAAAATATATATATATGAAGTCTGAGTAATTAAGTCCGTAGGGGTGTCTTAACACCTGGTGCCCTAAAGCCAACTGGTTTGGGAGCCACCGACCCAACACTCGCTACATAGACAGAAGAAATTGTATATAAATAAAAAATAGAGAAAAATCAAAGAAAAAAATCAGAAAATTAGAAAAATTATTCCATTGCTGCAACAAGGTGTGAATTACGATAAAAATTTAGGACAAAAATATTACTCTCTTATCAACTGCACTTATGACTATTGTGGGGGAAAAATGAGTTGTTTAATATTTTGTTAGCTGTGTATATGAAGACTGGTAAAAATAATCGGAGAATTACTTATTCAGTAATTTAGAAAGAAACAAAACAACTAATAACTTGGAGTAAAAGTTTCACCTGATTAGTCACTAGCATCTTTATTCTCTTTTCTCTTGTCTTTTTGCTTTTGTGTGCATTAGTTTCACTACCTTTTTACTTTTGTAAAATGTTTGTGGGTATCATTGCTATAAACCCTCACGAGACTACAACTCGTCCACTAGGGACACCTAAGGGTTTAAAGGCTTGTTGCATACGCTAAATGCAACCGTGAACCTACGAAAGTGGCTTAGTTAAATTTTATTATGTTTTTCTATGTTTTGCTCGAGGACTAGCAAAATGTTAGGTTTGGGGGTGTGATGAGTGGTAAATCTATCACTATTTCCCACTCATTTAACCTAATATTTGGTATAGTTTATTGAGTTTTGTGAATATTTTGATGTGTTTTGTGTTATTTTGTAGATAAATAAAGTTTCAGGACACTATGGAGGTGATTTGGGTCAAAACAGTGAAAATTGGACGAAAATGGCATTTTGGTAATTTTCCGCGTCGCGACGCCAAGAGCTTCAGCGTCGCGACACCTAACGTGCGCCGGGTCCACAAATCAGAATCTAAGAAAAGTTTGACTTTGCTAACGTGCGCCATGCCACGTGTCACCATCACAGCCGATCTGCTAACATACGTCGTGCATGTGTCATCATCCTACGATGCCGACAGTCGCCATCGCCACGTGTCACCACGTGTCACTCCATGTCATTGCCACATAATCATCCACATCACCAGGTTGACCGAGTCAAACTGCCACGCCATCGCCACATCATCATCAGCCAATCAGGAAGTGCCACATGTCGCAATTCTATAGTGCCGACAGTCACTTTGCCACGTGTCGCCACGTCAGCACCACGTCAGCATCAATCATTGGCTCTCTTATCCCTATTTGACATGTGGCGGATAAGAATCTAGCCGACCAATCAGAAGACGCCACGTGTCACAATAATTGAGCCCTAACCACCTTGCCACGTGTAACCTTATCATCTTATCCAGAATTTGCAACCGACGAACCAGAGCGTGGCACATCGACAGAAGCTGGCGTAACGACGCTGGATTGGGGTTGCGACGCTGGAACCCCATCGAGGCCTATAAATTCAGCTCGATATTTCAGTTTCAGTTGTACCACTCTCTCTCATCTCTTTGATGTAAAGAGGGAGTTTCTCTCTTTAGTTTCTTTTAGTTTTTAGTTTTGTAATTAATTTTAATTACATTTTGTAATAATAGTAATTTACTTTTTTTTACATTTTACAGTTTTTACTATTCACCATGAGGAGGTAAATTCCCCAGCTAGGGTGAAAGGTAATTCTTTTACTATTGCTATTTAGATTAATCTCCCTTAAATATAATATATTCACTATTTAAAATCTTGACTTAACAAGGATACCGCCAGATTGGTCCGTTGGTAAATCATTATAATCTGGTTTAAACCTGACTAATCAAGGATACCGCCAGATTGGTCGGTTGGTAATTAAACTTTCTTACCGCCTATATGGCAGGTTCATGGACAAATATTTTTACCGCCTTAATGGATAGTTTGACTTAATTTGACTTAATCAGGATACCGCCTATATGGCTGGTTGGTAATGTTATCATAAGTTTATATATTATATTATGGGAGATATCTAAATTAGTAGTAGTAAAAGTAATTCCTTTTACCTTAGCATTTTATTTTATTGTAATTTACTTTTCAGTATTTACTTTACCGCGTTTTTACTTTATGTCTTTATTTTCAAGTTTTTACTAGCCCTAGTTATGTATTGTAACTAAATTAGTTATCTGGGGTTGTGATGACTTTTAATATCACCTGTTTATAAGGGGTTAGATTATAGTTTGGGTATTATAAAGATTTATTTGTTGAGTCTTAATCTTAATGCTTTTTCATTAACTGGCCATTAATAAAATTGAACTGGGAAACTTAAAATGAACTAGACATAGGAACTTTAAGTTTAAGACCTTAGACTTAATAGCCCATGATCTTCCTTGAGGATAGATAACCCTTTAATAGATTTCCTTACAGGATAGACATATACTTGTCGGGCGGGGGTAGCCATAATTGGAACTTAAACATAATGAATCCAGATAATTTGGTTGACATAGACATATGGTTCAATTGGATTAAACTGAGTATTTGTGTATGACCATCGACAGAGGCTTACACATAATTTAGTGTTCCAGGTTAGTAAATCAATATATTACCCAACTTTAAGATAACCACTTTATCTTTAAACTGATATTGGAAGAAATCACAACCCTAGATAGTTTTTAATATTGAATTTTCTTAAAACCTACTTTCGAATAATTTTATTTACTTGTTTTTTTTAAATTTAGAATCGTCACCATTTCAAATCAATCAAACAACCTGTTAGATACTAGTAATCATTTGACCTCATAAAATTAATAGTTTATATTTTAAGTCCTCGTGGGATCGATATTTTTATACTACTTGAACGATACGTACGCTTGCGTTATACATGTGTGTTTACGCCGGTCAGTCTGCCAATATAAAAGTACTTCAAAAAGATGCTGGAAGCGATGAACCTAGCTCCGAACCAGCGGAACCTGAATGGATGGAGGGTACTGGCCTACCCTTATGTGATCTGGAGCCGAGACGTGTTGGGAGAGCCGACTATCTTTGAGATGAACATGTTGTATCAGATGAATGCCAACCCAAAAGAATTCAAGGGTTGGTATTGCCTTTCCACCCTTGTTAGGATCCCCATATCATCACCAATCTCCCAGCCAGTAACAAGAATCTTAAGTACATGTGGTTTTGGGCCGAGGGTCATTGTGGAAAACATCAGTGGGCGAAGGGCCGATGCATCACAGTCCCAATGTCTTCCGAGTTGGAGGTAATGAGCTGACTTCTTTTTTCCTTCTGACCAAACTTTAATGATGTACTAACTTCCAAACCTTTTCCAGCTTCCTGAGGTGACCACCCAAAAGTCCACCATGAGGCCTGGGCCATGGTAATTAAGGCATTTGAATTCAGATGTCCTTACCGAGACCTCGTCAATCCTTCTACCTTCGCTGACTCGGCCCTCACCTTGAGCTATCCACCACCCTAGTCTAGGCAGACTTGTATGTTCTAACCGGCCTACTGACTTCATGTTTGCGGCCATCATTTTCTTTGTTGTTTTGCTCATTTTCATGCTATTTTTTGTTTTCTTTTATTTGCAGGAATGTCTAGTTTCACGAGCCTCATCCAAATTATTCAGGAGGTTTTGCGGACTTCACGGGACAGGTCCAATAGCGCCCGTCCCTGAATCACTACCCTGATTTCGCTAGAGCCATGTGGAAATCAACATATTGTTGGATAATATGACCCATAGCGTCACTATTTGTACAGATCATGGTGTTGTACAAATTAACTATGTGACAAGGAAATTGCACTCTCATCATTTGTGATTAGATCACCATATATGTATAAATGAAGAGAGGTCCATATGATTAGTTCATGGATTGAGATGATATGAGACAGTATCAGTCCACGAAGGATTAATCATTAATATCCCTAGCCGGAGTATTATCGAGACAGGACATCGATAATGCGGAATAGGCTAGTATTGCACTTGTGCGCGTTGTGAGGGCACAACGGCATAGTTCTCATATATTTAAGTATTGGATACTTATGCAAGTGCGATAGGAGGTTGTGTTTCACCGATGGTACGGGAAACAGCTTCGCTCTGGATAGACCCCTCGGAATCCCATTGGTATTATGACTATGTGTCTATGGGAGGCCGAAATCAAGTTAGGTGTGTATAGTCTTAACCTGAGACTTGCATCGCTAATACTTGCGATAATCGGTAGACTTTGGTCTTGGTGGTACAGGGCTTTAACCGGTTCTGCGTACACCGCTTCTGGGTTTATCAGAGAGTCGTAGTGTATTGGGTGTGATGTCGAGACGGAAGTATCACTTCAGTTATAGTGGAGATGATGTCACGCAGGATACGGTATTAGTGCTCTTAAGTGCTGGCCAGCCATCGAGATATTATGACAAGGTCATGTATATCCGATTGTAGAGACTAGTTACCAGACATCCGACATGTGCTTCGGACGGGGCAGACACTTATCCAGTCCCAGCCCTAGCACGTGACTATCTGATACTGGGCCGATATACACAATACTACGGTATACTACGCTTGATACAGATCTATATATTCCTGTAAGAATATTTCTGGAGAATTGGGTAGGCATGGCGCTTTGCTAGAAGCCAACCTTGTCTTGTAAATCGGTATAAACGTAATACAAGGTACTTACGTGTTCGGACAGTCCGACGACCGTATTTGCTGCCAACATATCCGGAGATCTCATGGGTCGGTTCCTGAAGATTCACCGATGACGTATGACTCGCACTTTAATTAATCTGGGATTAATTCGATGAGAGAGAAAATTAATCTGGGATTAATTACGGAGATATTTTATCTCAGATAAAATATCGTTAAATAGAGAGAACGATTAATTTGGAATTAATCGATAAATTAATATATTCGATATATTATAACGCAATTAGATTTCGACGCGGAATTGAAATTAGATTTTAATTCGGGCGAACTAATTAATTTAGAATTAATTCGTTAGCGACGTGAATAATGATTTCGCTAGGCGTAATCATTTAATTACGACGCGACGGAAAATTCGTTAATTTGGAATTAGCGAACCCGAGCCCGAGAGTGATTGCGAGCGCATTCGCATTTCGAATTCGAGCGCGGCACGCAAGTCACATCAAGCGTCAAATCGTTTGTCACATCATGCGTCAAATCAATTGTCACTTTGAGTGATGTGACTTGACAACATGTCACTTTATAAAGTGATGTGATGTGACTTAAAGTAAAAGTAAAAGTTGATTCAAAGCTTTTGCTTTTTGAAATAGAAAAAGTAAATGGTTTATTAAATATTTTGGGAAATTATAAACCTCTTACATTTTTATTTTCTAATTCATTCTCTCTCTCCCATTTACGGTTTTAGGCAAAATGGAGCCAAAAACCTTCCCTCTTCTCTCTCGGTCTTGGACCGTTCTTCATCTTTTTTTCTGGTTTTCTGCCGATCAAACATGGAGAAGCAAAGATCTTGTTGCAAGATCTATGTGCTAGCACACTCTTGGAGTTATCCTAAGGTGATAGGGAAGTGAGTTTGTGAGCATGGAAAAGCTTGAAGCTTGGAGCTTCAATGGAGGTCATCATGGCCGAAAATGGTGGAGTTCAAAACGCTCAAAACCGAGCAGCCCACTGTCAATGAGAGCTAGTGCCGAACTCAATGGAGGACGAAAATGGCTTGTGTTGTTCTTCGCATCAAAACCGACCATTGTGAGTATATTCCGCACCTCCTATGTTGTGTATTCATGCATTTTCTTGCTTGATTTCTTGATCTTGGGACATATATTAGAACTCAACAATGGTATCCAGAGCTATTATCAAGCATGAAACTTTTAGGGTTTGAAATTGGGGATAATCAATTGAAGCATGATTTGGTTGAATTGATTGATTAAGTATACTTGTATGTTGATGAATTGAAGTTGTGCATGATCAATTTCATGAAATTGGATTGGATTCAATTTCCCCCAAATTTTGGGCATGACAAATTGGGTAAAATCAATTGAAGCATGATTTGGTTGAATTGATTGATTAAGTATGCTTGTATGTTGATTAATGAAGTTGTGCATGATCAATTTCAAGAAAATTGGATTGGATCAATTTTCCCCCAATTCTTTAGGTTGAACATGTAACTTGAAATTGGGAAAATGTGTTTGTTTGAGCATGTTTTAATTAAATTGGATGTTTAAGTATGCTTAAAACATGTTTAATTGAGATTGTGTGTGATCAATTTCAAGAAAATTGGATTTGATCAATTTTCCCCAAATTGGAGGCATGACCGAATTGGAAGAACCCTAATGTCTTGGATTAATTTTTTTTTTTTATCATTGGATGACTTAAAACAATTGGGTAATGTTGTTTTGAAGTTCAATTGGATTGATTTTGATTTGGAACATTTTTTCCTTTTAAAGTGGCTTGGCCGAATCTTAATGAACATGAAATTCATTGTGATTTTTTGTTTTAATTCATTGGATGAATTGAATTGATTGGGAAATGATGATTGTGATTGGATTCAATGGATTGAAACCGAATCGGATTGAAAAACCCCTAATTGCCGAGACTTGAAAGCATGTAAATTGGGTTTGATTTTAATTGAATTGTGTTGGACACTATTTGGTTGTTAAAGTGCATGATTATTAGGCTAATTGTTGTTTAGAAATTAGGCTAATTGATGTTTTAGAAATGTTATTGGGTAATTGATTGTGTATTACACTTAGGTTAATTAATTGTGAAATTTGGAATTTTATAAGTTAATTAATTTGGGCTTGATTTGGAAATTGGGCTTGTAGGTTGTAATTGGGCTTTTGGGCTTTGTTGTAACAAAGTTGAGTTTAGGCAAATTTGGTTGGATCCAATTGGGCCTAAAACCGCATCCATAAAGTCCAATTATGACTTAAGGACCTTAATTATTAATTGGGCCTAATGGGCCAAAATTAATTTAAAGGCTTATGGGGTAACTCCCGGATTGGATTTTGGTTCTTCGGTTTGACCCGAGTTGACCAAAAGTCCACGCCTTATAGAAATTAATTAAAAGCCCATTGGACTTTAATTAAATAAAAATTAGATGTTAATCGGGCTTTGAGACCCGTTGCGATTAAATTTGGAATTTAAGTCGTAAAGGTTCGTTAATAAAAGTGTAATATTTAATTTGGAATTAAATAGTGAATTAGAATTAAATGCGTATTAAATTGGATTTAATTATGTAGTTTAATTTAATTCAAGAATTCGTACTTTGAGTACTTATTCGCAAGACGAGTTTGACTCGAGCAAAAATCAAATCGTTGTTTGAACATGGATGATCACTAATTATCAGATTAATTAATTGGATTTGATTGATTGATAACATGCTTGTATGAATACATGGTTGCGAGCATGAATAATGTATATCAGATGGATATTAGTCGGGTGGGATAATTTTGGAAATTGAATAAATTTGATTTATTAATTGGACATGCGTGTCCAGCCTTATCACCTCTATACTCTTTGTATTCTCTTCTCACCTATTCCCCTCAATGTAAATGAGGTTCTTTAGAAGTGTAGTGTAACGGGTAGAAGTAGTAAGTACATGTGCTAGTTTTGGAGAGAGAAAATGAGAGATTTGATCTAGGATCAATGTAAAGTATCCATCGTATATCATTATTATTTTATTTCATATGCGCTTTATTATGTGTTTAGAATGCATGTTTTAAGGGTGTATGATGATGAGACCTTAACAAAGATAATAAATTGGTAGCCAATTTGCACGAAAAAACCCTCGTCAATATCAAGTGTTTTTCCTTCCATTGAGTGATTCTTACTCAAGATCCGAGATTGGCATTGGGGTTGTTGGCCAAAGTCAAGCCCTTGTCCGTCAAAGATGTGTTTTAATCACGAGGCTTTGTTCCATATCGGTGTCGTGTCCAAGTTGTGGTGTTGGCCAAAGTCAAGACCACTTCTTGTCCATTGACATTGATTACAAAGCTTCCATGTCAATGGGTCCGCGCTTGACTGGGATCACTAGGTTTGTTGTGCCAAAGCCAAGGCCTAGTTGATTCAGAGGAAAAAGGTTAGTGTTATACATTCGATGTATAGGCATATATAAGATATATGTTTGGGACTTGGATGTAAAACCTACTGGATCTAGGAGTTGGATGAGATCCAATTGATCTTAGAGATCTACCTAGTTAATTATCATACAATTTGTTGGCCAAGTCAAGATTGTGTGATATTTAACGGGATCCTAGCCCACTA
>SKCR01018143.1:0-20243 GCA_019454045.1 Zanthoxylum bungeanum | reverse complement strand
ATGGCTTTGAAAACATTAAATGTATTTCTTGGTCCTGTCACCTCATGGTTAGTTCATATTTTTGTACATCAATGTGATGGTTCGACATGTAGCTAAGAATGGTCTCCCGAGGATGATGGGTACATCTCTGTCTTCCTCCATGTCAAGGGCAATGAAATCTGTTGGGAAAATGAATTTGTCGACTTGACAAGCACATCTTCCACTTACCTCTCAGAAATATGAGTGAATTGTCGGGCTTTGCTTCTCCAGGCTGTAGTTTCCTGTAAATAGACAAAAGCATCAAGTTAATACTAGCACCTAAATCACACAAAGCCTTACCGAAGTAATGTTCTCTTATGGTGCAAGGGATGGTGAAACTATCATGATCCTTCAACTTTGAGGGGAGCTTCCTCTGAATGATGGTGTTGCGTTCTTTATCAGTGCTACTGTCTCGTAATCTCCCAATCTTTTCTTTCATGACATAATATCTTCATGAATTTAGCATAATTGGGCATCTGTTCCAACGCTTCTACAAATGGAATGTTGAAATATAACTTTTTGAAAATTTCCAGGAATCGAGCAAATTATTTATCCAGTTTGTGTTTCTGAAGACGCTGTGGAAAAGATGGAGGTGGAGTAAATCTCTCTCGATCAATTTCTTTTCCTCCTTTTCCTCCATCTATGGATCTGTTTCATTACTTTTCTTTAAAACATTCTCAATAGATTTTTGACTCCAACATCTTTGTTGATTTCAGTGCCTCTTTTCAAGTGATGGCTTGGCATTGTTTATTCCCTCTGTTCCTGGATTTGGTTCTGTGTTCCTATGAATGGTACATTGCGATCTGTAACTCTGAGTATTGGCCAGTTGTCCCAATTGATTTTCGAGTGCCTTTATAGAAGCTTCTTGGATTTGATTTAATGCTGTTTGGGATTGAAACATAACATCATATTTGACTTATTGCTTTTTCATCTCGGCAAGCACTTCTGCTATTCCTGGTTCTTTTTCATACTTCTAGCGTTGATTCTGCTATTGGAATCCAAGTTGTGGATTCTTCATTTGCCTTAAAGTGTTGTTCTATACGAAATTAGGATGATTCCTTCAACCTGGGTTGTACGTATTGGAATACAGATTATTTCCTTGTCTGTGCTGACATAGTTCACAGTCTCATCATCTTGGTTATAAGATTCTACCTCTGGTGGTCCTCTATATGGTGTGAACTTATGGATCTAGCATTAACCTACATTCTAAGAGTTTTCAGACATTTACAAATCTGATCCAGCTTAGCATTCACAGTTGTGTGGAACCCTACGTCGTAGATTCCTGCTATTCGATGGATTATGCTCCTCTCTGTTTGCCACAAGAGGAATGTTGTTAGCCATTTCTTCAATTAAGTCATAATCTTGATATTCTCCTTTTGCCATTAATAATCCTCCAGTAGTAGCATCTACTGTGGTTTTCATCAATCTAGAAAGCCCATTGTAGAAGGTTTTAGACTTGAAGCCACTTTGCAATCTCATGGTGAGGACATTTTCAGAGCAATTCTTTGTATCTTTCTTATGCTTCGCAAATAGAATCTGATTCATATGCACAAAGGATGTGATGTCGTTTCTCAACTTTGCTATTATGGCTGGGGGAAAGTATTTTCCAAGGAACTTGGTAGTAAGAGTGTTCCAAGTTGTGATGGAACCTGCTGGTAGTGAATGAAGCCAAGCCTTAGCTCTGTCTTTCAAGGAATATGGGGACACACGCAGATGCACTGTTTCTTCTCCCGCTCGGTTCTAATTGAATACACCATAAACTTTCAGGAAGTACTGATGTGGGCATTAGGATATTCGATTTCACTTCTCCCAAACTGAACTGACTGTTGTATCATCTGAATGCATGTTTTGATGTCACAAGCATTTGCAGATAAGGGAGGAAGTACAATGCATGATATGAAGCCGACAACCACCGAAATTATTCTGTCTCGAATGAGAATTGATGGTGACTTCCAAAAGGTTCAAGTTATTGATTTTTCATATTGATCAATTCTTCTTGATCTTCTCGCCTTTTCATTCTCAACTGTCTGATAGTTCATTTAATTTTTGGGTCAAGTGAACGGATTTCAAAGCTTATGCTTCTTTTCATGTAGTGTCTGAGCACCTGAAATACAAGAAAACCAAAATAATAAGTAAAAATAAATTAGACACAAGTAAAGTATCTAACCTCAAAATTAATAGTAAAAGATAAATAAGTCCTCGATAACGGCGCCAAAAACTTGATCCGTGAAATCACTCATGTTACACAAGCGCACGTATCGTTCAAGTAGTATAAAATTTATCGATCCCACAATGACTTATTACTAATGCTATTAATTAATGAAACTAAATTTCTACAAGTATCTAATTAAAGTTGATTTTTATTTAGATGGTAACTTTTATCTAAAACAAACAAATAAATAAAATTAAGGTATATTTCAAAAAAAATTAATGATATGAAAATGTCTAGGGTTATGAATCATACCAATATCTTTCTAAAGATGAGTTGATTATTTTATGCTTGGGTAATATACTAGTTATTAACCTGGAACACGAAAATATGCAAAAGCATCTTCCGATTGTCAGATGCAAACACCAAAGTAACTTATTTAACTATATTCCTATATTAATAAGAAGAAACTCCGAATTCATTAAGTTTAAGTTCCAATTATGGCTATCCACACTGGAAAGGTATATTCATATCCTGGAAGGAAATCTCTAAGGTGAATGTGAGATTGTGAGCTATTGAGTCTACGACTAAACCTAAAATTCCTTTTCCAAGTTCATTTTAAGTTTACCTAATCAATCTTATTAGTGGTCAATTAACAAGAAGCATTAAGATTAAGACTCAATAAATAAACTAATACATCACACAAAACATAAGAAAAACTAACTTATTAAATCATTGATATTGGTTTTCATCACAATCATAGACAACGTATTTAGTTACGACACATATTTAGGACTACTGAAGGCATAAATAAATAAAACATCATACAACAAGTTGAAAAGTAAAAAGTAAAAATTACAACAATGAAATAAAATACTGGGTTAGGGAATCCACTTTTTATATTTCAAATCTATAAATCTCTCTTATTATAATATATAAATTACATGTTACCAACCGACCATATAGACGTATCCTGATTAAGTCATATTTTAATTAATTTCAACATATCATAAAAGCGGTATCCAATTAAATAGGTTAAAATTAATTTAATTAAGTCTAACCATGGTAATTAATCTAGGTCCCAAGATCAAACAAGACATGAAATACATGTGTGAATACATCAACGGAGGTAGCGGAATACTCACATCGATCGGTTGAGTCGATTTGGAGACGAATGAAGCCCAAAATCCTCACTGCCATTCACGCCCACTGCAGCAGTCCACTGCCTCAATTTTTCAGTTTTGAGCTGAGAAAACGGAGCTTCAAGCCTCATCCGACGGATCCCGGCTCATGGGCGAACCTCCCTACCACCTTCGCAAGTCTCGTAGTGTGCTAGCACTTGCGGTTTTGCCATAAAAACCCAACTATTGCTTCCCTTGTTCACCCTAAATGGTTTCCAAAACAGTGAGTATTTCTCACTTTGGGTGTGAGAGACATGAGAGAGATAGAGAGAAATGTGTTGTTAACTTAATAAAATGTAAAGCAAAAATTGTTATATATATTTTCCAAAAATAAATAATCAATTTCATTTAACTTTATCAAATAAATCAAATGATATTGGAGCCAAATCCATAAAGTTTCCCTCCAAATGCATTTACACTTTATGTCAGTCCATCACTATTCACATCAACTTTAAGTCATATCAACTTTAAGTCATGTCTTTCAATCAATCAATCACATCAATCAATCACATCACTCAAAGTGACATTTGATTTGACGCTTGATGTGACGAATGATTTGACGCTTGATGTGACTTGCGTCACCGCACTCGCATTCGAAATACGAATGCGCTCGCAATCACAATCGGGCTCGGGCTCGCTAATTCCAAATTAACGATTTTTCCGTCGCGTCGTAATTAAATGATTTCGCCTAGCGAATTCACTATTCACGTCGCTAACGAATTAATTCTAAATTAATTCGTTCGCCCGAATTAAAATCTAATTTTAATTCCGCGTCGAAATCTAATTTCGTTTAATATATCGAATATATTAATTTACCGATTAATTCCAAATTAATCGTTATCTCTCTCTAGACGATATTTTATCCTAGATAAAATATCTCCGTAATTAATCTTAGATTAATTTTCTCTTCTCAATATAATCCCAGATTATTCAAGAGTGCGAGTTATGCGTCATCGGTGGATTATCGGGAAGGGACCCATGAGATCCCCGGATAAGTGGCAGTAAATACGGTCGTCGGAGTATCCGAATCACATACGTACCAAGTACTACGTTCTACCGATTTACGAGACAAGGTCGACTCCTAGTAAAGCACCAAGTCTACCCAATTCTCCGGACATATCCATTTAAGAATATCAAAGATCTGTATCAAGCGTAGTATACAATTGTATTGTGTATCGGCCCAGTATCGGATAGTCACTTGCTAGGGCTGGGGCTGGATAAGTGTCTGCCCCGTCCGAAGCACATGTCGGATGTCTGGTAACTAGTCTCTATAATCGGATATTCATGACCTGGTCATAATATCCCGATTGGATGTGCATCACTTAAGAGCACTAATACCGTATCCTGCGTGACATCATCTCCAATATGACTGAAGTGATACTTCCGTCTCGACATCACACCCAATACACTACGACTCTCTGATAAACCCAGAAATGGTGTACGCAGCAGACCGGTTAAAGCCTGTACCACCAAGACCAAAGTCTACCGATTATCGTAAGTATTAGCGATGCAAGTCTCAGGTTAAGACTATACACACCTACCTTGATTTCGGCCTCCCATAGACACATAGTCATAATACCAATGGGATTCCGAGGGGTCTATCCAGAGCGAAGCTGTTTCCCGTACCATCGGTGAAACACGACCTCCTATCGCACTTGCATAAGTATCCAATACTTATATATATGAGAACTATGCCGTTGTGCCCTCACAACGCACACAAGTGCAATACTAGCCTATTCCGCATTATCGATGTCCAGTCTCGATAATACTCCGGCTAGGGATATTTAATGATTAATCCTACGGGCACTGATACTGTCTCATATCATTCTCAGTCCAGGAACTAATCATAGGGACCTCTCTTCATTTGTATATCTATGGTGATCTAATCACAAATGATGAGAGTGCAATTTCCTTGTCACATAGTTAATTTGCTACAACAACACAATGATCTGTGCAAATAGTGACGCTATGGGTCTTTTGTCCAACAATCTCCCACTTGGCACATAGCCAGTCACTCAAGTGTCCCACACCCGAACTATGTACGGTTCGCTCAAATTGCTGAGGAAAGGATTTCGTCAGCGGATTTGTTTGATTATCGTCGATGCGATTTGCACGATCATCACATCGCCACGATGTATGATCCGAACGAATAAGATGATATAGAAGTATATATCTGGATCGTCGATGAGACCTTTAATTCCTTAGCATGTGCTGACGCCTAGCTCAGCTGCTAAAAGAACTATATCTAATCTAATTAGATTTATTTTCGACCCAAATGGCTTCTATTGCTGCCTCAGCTGCAGCAATAATCCGCATTTGTTGTTTATTCGGTAACAGTTATCTTGCTCGGAAGATTTCCAGCTCACTGTCCCGTTATTCAAACTTTATAGTACCACAATATTTAATTGTTTGGAAACTTACAGCAGTGATCCCAGTCACTTCAAGTTCTCCTTCTCCATAGTTTAAGACAACATCTTTAGTTCTCTCAGATACTAACAGATGTTCTTAATCTTCAATCCAGTGACTATCACTTGGATTGACCTGATTGTGACTCCATATGCTCGAAGCGTATGAGACACCCTATCAAGTACATTTTAAATGTACAATTTCCCAGAGAGTGTTAACAACTCCAAATCTATCCCAGTAGATCTTTATTCCTTGAATAAAGGTTGTTACTCCCCAGAATTCTACGGAGAATTTCTATGAAAGAATATCTATGAAAGCCAAGCTTTCACCAATTGCTTTATGGGAATTTCATTGTCAGTGTCCTCCCACTAACCTCCATATATACACAAGAATTATTTCGTTTAGAGTCAAATCATAAACCATTATGATTATTTCAAAACGTCAGTTCCAAGAACCTTATGCTTGCTTCAATCCAAACATGGATCGAATAACCCGCAAACCTTGTTTGTCGGTTATACAAAATCGTCAGGATGTTGTAAGCATCCTCCAAAAGGTTTCCTTTTCAGGAAAGCGATTTTGATCTACAACTGACACATTTCATAAATGAAATATACAGTTATCAACAAGCATCTTCAAAATGGATTTACCATGGCAATAGGTAAAAGGTTGAACCGTTATTAACACAATGTGATAACGATACCTTTCCGTCAAAAGCCCAGCTTTGTACGTGGTATGTTGCCTTCCATGTATGTCTTCCTTGAAGACGTTTAATGTACCAATAGGCACAATGCCTTGTGGTACAACAACTAGTATCCAAAATAGTTGTTATACATGGAATCCATTTCGGACTCATGGCACTTTGCCATAATAGGGAGTCGATACCTCGTATCACTTCCTCAAAACGTAGTCGGATGGTAACACCTCCATAAGATTAACATCTTTATGGGGTGAGATCAGAAACCCATACCCTAGGTTGTTTTCTAACTCTATCTGATCTACTAGTTTCTTATGTATTGAAGATTAATGGTATAGATTCATCATAGATGAACTATTTGTGTTCCATTAAGGACTTCGTGTCTTGAACAGTATTACTACGATTTTCATCGAGTATCACTATCCTCCTACTGACCACTGCATATCGGTATTCCTCTCAGGAAAAACCGCATGGTGAGTAACAATCACATTGTTCTCATGTGAGATTTACAAGTACTATACTTAAGGTTTCCCTTAGGATAACCTATTGACACTTATCCAATTTGGGTCTTTTAGTTTGGTATCATCCAAACGTTATGCCTGGCATACCCAAATTATCAGGAATGAGAAACCCCGTTTCTTTCATGTTCATATCCTATATGATATCTGTCAAACAGATTAATATGGAACCTTATTCTAAATAAGTTTTGCACTGTTAATACATATCCTATTGAAGGAAACAGTAGCTCAGAGCGACTCGTGATAAACTTATCATGTCTAACAAAATTCGATTTTATTTCGGACACACCGTCCAACTGACGTGTCTCGGGAGGAGTCCTCATATGAAAGAATACCGTACTCTTTCATTTACGTATGAAACTTACCGCTTAAGTATTTTCCATTACGGTCTTAATCGTGGCGGAATAATACTATAGCTGATCTGTTTATTCATTTCGTGTCGAAACTTCAAAAGTTTCCGATCTGTGTTCTTCAAAAGAAACACATAAGCACAACGTGATGCCACATCCGTTAAGGTCACGAAATATTCATGTTCACATCTAGTCTAACTAGATATGGGCCCACTAACTTCACCATGAATAGGGCTAACAGATCGGTAGCACTTTTACTATTACCAAGTAAATAGTATTTTAGGTATTTTACCTAATACACTAGATTCGCAGACCTTATTTGAATAGTCAAATCAGTCCTAGTACCCACTCTTCAAAAGTGTGGATATACGAGTCTTGTTTAATTGTGTCCTAGACAACAATGCCACAAATAAGTCTATTGATCAAATCAATTTGAGCTATTTATTTGTCATTTTATATGTTTGAGATTTTATTTATATTCAAAATATAAATTCTGTTATTTACATCTAATGTATTTATCTCAGTATCATCTTTATATATGAAACACTTAGTGTTCTAGAATATAAATGTTTTATCCGCATTGGATTAAAACCTGATAAGAGATAATGTCTCTAGTCAAACTAGTTACTTCATAACATTTCCTAATTTAAGAACATACCCAAAGGGTAGTTCCTTAAACTTAGGTATCTACGGTCGAAACAGCGACTTTCGTCCCGTTTCCGATTCGCAGAGAAATCTCGGCTCGAAGTCAGTATCCTGCTCATAGCGGATTCTGAACATCAATACTTATATTTTATGTACCACACTAAGTATTTAAAATCCAATTTCAATACTAGTAGTGAACATAACTTTGACAAATATTTTTAAAGTTAGAGCCTCGCCCTTTCTTTAATTCCTTCGTGTCTTCCATATCCAAATGGTAGTCACTTTGGGATATGTCAATTATCTTTTCAATATTTCACAATCCTTTGGCCAAGCCTTGGGTTTCGGAATATCGAAATGATGTGCACCTTGTGCAACTTGCCCAATTGAAAACTTTAACTTCTCTCCACTAGAATAGTCAAATCAATTCTCTAAGAATATTAATTGCAATTTAATACTTTAAATCTAAAGATAGATTTATGATTAGTATATTAATTAAGCACTAAAGTCATCATCACATAAATCTTCCAAAGATTTTATGCTCCACTATTGCTTAATTATGGGCTAAGTCATAATAAGTTATTTTATCAAATAAATTAACCTATTATTAATTCCCAATTGAAAATTAAATCTTTTAAAATATTCAACTTTTCAATTCTTTCTTGATTTCAATAGTCCCACTATTTAATCAATTTAATAAGGTACTATTTATTATAATGTACAATAATCCAATTATTTAATCAACTATAATTTTAATTCAATTATATTGATTACTATAATCCAATTATAAAATCAACTATATATTGAATGAGTTTGTATATAGTCCCATTATATATATTTTTAAAACAACATAAAATATTAGTCCAACTAATACTTTTGATTAATAAGACGAGTAAAATATAGATGAGCGCGTTTAGCGAGTATTCGAACGAATGTTGCAAATTCAATACTTGCCTCCCACTTTTTCGTCGAGCCTCTAACCCTCTGTCGAGTACTCGGGAAACCGTGTGTTTCCTAGTGGGCTAGGATCCCGTTAAATGTCACACAATCTTGACTTTGGCCAACAAATTGTATGACAATTAACTAGGTAGATCTCGAAGATCAATTGGATCTCATCCAACTCCTAGATCCAGTAGGTGGACATCCAAGTCCCAAACATATATCTAATATATGCCTATATATCGAATATATACCCTAACCTTTTTCCTCTGAATCAACTAGGCATTGGCTTTGGCACAACAAACCTAGTGATCCCAGTCAAGCGCGGACCCATTGACATGGAAGCTTCGTAATCAATGTCTATGGACAAGAAGTGGTCTTGACTTTGGCCAACAAACCACAACTTGGACACGACACCGATATGGAACAAAGCCTCGTGATTAAAGCACATCTTCGACGGACAATGGCTTGACTTTGGCCAACAACCCCTGCCAATCTCGGATCTTGAGCAAGAATCACTCAATGAAAGGAAAATAAACGCTTGATATTAACGAGGGTTTTTCGCGTGCAAATTGGCTACCAATTTAATTATCTTTGTTAAGGTCTCATCATCATACACCTTAAACATGCATTCTAAATACATAATAAAGCGCATATGAAAATAAATAATAATGATATGCTGATGGATACTTTACACATTGATCCTAGATCAAATCTCTCACTTTCTCACTCATGCTAGCACTAGTATTACTTCTACCCGTTACACTACACTTCTAAAGAAACCTCATATACATAGAGGGGAATATGTGAGAAGAGAATACAAAGAGAATGAAGGTGATAAGGTTGGACACGCAGGTCCAATTTAATAAATCGAATTTATTACAACAATTTCTAAAATTGCCCACCCATCTAATATCCATCCGATATACATTATTCATTCAACACAACCACGTATTCACACACATAAGCATGCTATCAATCAATCTAATCAAATTAATTAATCTGATAATTAAGTGATCATCCAATGTTCAAACAACGATTTGATTTTGTTCGAGTCAAACTCGTTTTTGCGAATAAGTACTTGAAGTACGAATTCATGAATTAAATTAAACTACATTATTAAATCTAATTTAACATGTACTTAATACTAATTCACTATTCAATTCCAAATTAAACATTACACTTTATTAATAAACCTTTTACGATTTAAATTCCAAATTTAATCGTAACGCGTCTCAAAGACCGATTAACGTCCAACGTCAATTCAATTAAAGTCCAATGGGCTTTTAATTGATTTGTTAAAGCGTGGACTTTTGGTCAACTCGGGTCAAACCGATAACCAAAGTCCAATCCGGGATTTACCCCATAAGCCCAAATCAATCTTGGCCCATTAGGCCCAATTAAACTTTAAAGGTTCATTAAGTCGCATTTGGGCTTTATGGTTAAGGTTTTGGCCCAATTGGATCCAATCCACTTGGCCTAAACCCAACTTGATAAAATCAAGCCCAATAGGCCCAATTACAACATTAGAAGCCCAAATCCAATTTAAGGCCTAAATAACTAAATCACATGAATCCAATTCCGCAACTTAATTACCTAAAGTGCATTACATGATTAATCACCTAAATCAATATTTCTAAAACACTTAATTAGTCCAATTAATCATGCTAAACATCATCATCACATGTCCAACACATAAATGAAAAATCAAACCCATATACATGCTCAATGCTCTCGGCCAAGGGAGGATTTTGTGTCCGATTTGGTTTCAATCCAATCGAACCCACAATCGACATTAATCAACAACCTAAATGATTTCATACACATCCAATTGTTCAAAATCAAAAAACCAAGACTTTATAGGGCAATGTAGATTCGGCCAAGGTGAAGGTATTAGGGGTTTTTGTTCAATTCAAAATTAATCCAATTCAATCTCAATCAACATCATCCTACTTCATTACAACTCATCCAATGAATTAATATGAAAAATTCCAAGAATTCTAACACCATTACCATTCGGCTAAACTTAACATTTTTGGGCAAAATTGATCCAATCACATTTTCTTGAAATTGATCAAATCAATCTTCAATTCAACATATATTAAACATGCTCAATCATCCAATTTCACAAAATCATGCTCAAATACAAAATACCCAATTTTAAGCCCTACATTTTTCATGCTTGAACCTAAGCTCTGATACCATTGTTGGTAATTAATCTAGGTCCCAAGATCAAACAAGACATGAAATACATGTGTGAATACATCAACGGAAGGTAGCGGAATACTCACATCGATCGGTTGAGTCGATTTGGAGACGAATGAAGCCCAAAATCCTCACTGCCATTCACGCCCACTGCAGCAGTCCACTGCCTCAATTTTTCAGTTTTGAGCTGAGGAAACAGAGCTCCAAGACTCGTCCGACGGATCCCGGCTCATGGGCGAACCTCCCTACCACCTTCGCAAGTCTCGTAGTGTGCTAGCACTTGCGGTTTTGCCATAAAAACCCAACTCTTGCTTCCCTTGTTCACGCCTAAATGGCTTCCAAAACAGTGAGTATTTCTCACTTTGGGCGTGTGAGAGACATGAGAGAGATGAGAGAGAAATGGTTGTTAACTTAATAAAATGTAAAGCAAAAATTGATTATATAT
This sequence comes from Zanthoxylum bungeanum, assembly GCA_019454045.1. Taxonomy (NCBI): domain Eukaryota; kingdom Viridiplantae; phylum Streptophyta; class Magnoliopsida; order Sapindales; family Rutaceae; genus Zanthoxylum; species Zanthoxylum bungeanum. The sequence goes on along the minus strand of SKCR01018143.1, from coordinate 8,696 downwards.
ATTTTCCAAAAAAAATAATCAATTTTCATTTAACTTTATCAAATAAATCAAATGAATATTGGAGCCAAATCCTAAAGTTTTCCCTCCAAAATACTACTTTATGTCAAGTCCATCCATGTTCACATCAACTTTAAGTCATATCAACTTTAAGTCATGTCTTTCAATCAATCAATCACATCAATCAATCACATCACTCAAAGTGACATTTGATTTGACGCTTGATGATGAATGATTTGATGCTTGATGTGACTTGCGTCGCCGCACTCGCATTCGAAATACGAATGCGCTCGCAATCACACTCGGGCTCGGGCTCGCTAATTCCAAATTAACGATTTTCCCGTTGCGTCGTAATTAAATGATTTCGCCTAGCGAATTCACTATTCACGTCGCTAACGAATTAATTCTAAATTAATTCGTTCGCCCGAATTAAAATCTAATTTTAATTCCGCGTCGAAATCTAATTTCGTTTAATATATCGAATATATTAATTTACCGATTAATTCCAAATTAATCGTTATCTCTCTCTAGACGATATTTTATCCTAGATAAAATATCTCCGTAATTAATCCTAGATTAATTTTCTCTCTCTTCAATATAATCCCAAATTATTCAAGAGTGGGAGTTATGCGTCATCGTGGATTATCGGGAAGCGACCCATGAGATCCCTGGATAAGTTGGCAGTAAATACGGTCGTCGGAGTATCCGAATCACATACGTACCAAGTACTACGTTCTACCGATTTACGAGACAAGGTCGACTCCTAGCAAAGCACCAAGTCTACCCAATTCTCCGGACATATCCATTTAAGAATATCAAAGATCTGTATCAAGCGTAGTATACAATTGTATTGTGTGTATCGGCCCAGTATCGGATAGTCACGTGCTAGGGCTGGGGCTGGAAAGTGTGCCTCGTCCGAAGCACATGTCGGATGTCTGGTAACTAGTCTCTATAATCGGATATTCATGACCTGGTCATAATATCACGATTGGATGTGCATCACTTAAGAGCACTAATACCGTATCCTGCGTGACATCATCTCCAATATGACTGAAGTGATACTTCCGTCTCGACATCACACCCAATACACTACGACTCTCTGATAAACCCAGAAGTGGTGTACGCAGAACCGGTTAAAGCCCTGTACCACCAAGACCAAAGTCTACCGATTATCGTAAGTATTAGCGATGCAAGTCTCAGGTTAAGACTATACACACCTACCTTGATTTCGGCCTCCCATAGACACATAGTCATAATACCAATGGGATTCCGAGGGGTCTATCCAGAGCGAAGCTGTTTCCCGTACCATCGGTGAAACACGACCTCCTATCGCACTTGCATAAGTATCCAATACTTATATATATGAGAACTATGCCGTTGTGCCCTCACAACGCACACAAGTGCAATACTAGCCTATTCCGCATTATCGATGTCCAGTCTCGATAATACTCCGGCTAGGGATATTTAATGATTAATCCTACGGGGACTGATACTGTCTCATATCATTCTCAGTCCAGGAACTAATCATAGGGACCTCTCTTCATTTGTATATCTATGGCGATCTAATCACAAATGATGAGAGTGCAATTTCCTTGTCACATAGTTAATTTGCTACAACAACACAATGATCTGTGCAAATAGTGACGCTATGGGTCATTTGTGTCTAACATAACCGACCATAAAGGCGGTATCTAATTAATTCAGGTTTTAAGATAATTTATATGTTATAAAATAAGGGAGATTAATCTAAATTATTATCATAAAAGTTTCACTTTTCACCACAGGAGAAAGAAGTTACCTACTCATACTTAAATGAAAACAGACAGAATTTTATTACTAAAAATAAAAAAAAATACAAGAAAATTGAAATTAAACACACAATACACTCTTTTCTAAGTTTTACATAGAAATCCTAGAAGAAAGCATGAGTTTTACATCAAATTTGGCATACTATTTATAGGAATTTATAAAGGCTTCCAACAATTTCTCCACCAAACATGCCACCAAACATGACACCAAACATGACATCAAACTTGGCACCAAATCCTCCACCAAACATGCAAGAATGTTTGGTAGAAGTTTGACAATTGTAAATTGTTATTTTCCATGTTTTTTTTTTTTTTTTGATAATGACTTTAATAATTACACATAACATATTTTGGATTTTTGTCATCAATTTCAGTCTTGAAAACTTCATAATTCGAAATTCTTATGAACATCAAAGATGTAGTGCTTTGAGTCTTCTTTCATTTGGAACTTGAATCACCTCAATCCGATATCGGAGTAAAATGTTATGGCCAGAATACAAAAATTACACAAAGTTGAAATTTCTGAAATTGTACTTCGTGAGAACGCCATTTCAAGTTTCCAACCTCCAAAATCCAAATGTCAAGTCCAGTTTTTGCCTTTCTTGTTCCAAATTTCGTCCTGGTTGATTCCATTGAGTACCGATTTTATTTTATATAAAATATATAAAACACATCAAAACGTTCATAAAACTCGAGAAACTATACAAAATATTAAGTAAAATGGGCGGTAATATTGATATATTTTCCGCTCATCAAATTTTTCGGGAGATTTATAAACGTGTTTGCTTGCCGCTTGCCTAGTTTTTCTGCATTGTGAAGGAGCATATGCTCCGGGTTGCCAGACCCAGTTAGAACAGGTCATGAGTGAAGCTTATGCTCATATATACTAGGAAAATTTCCGTCATGGAGTGTGATTTTGAGATTTGTCGGGAGATTCTTGCATTTTGCCCACTTTTGGCTCTTACCGTGCACCTTGCCGCAAAGTGGGGGTGTTGTAGAAAGACATCAAGATGAGCTTGTCCAGGGACGAATTTTAACTCAAAGTCACTTATATTATTGATTTATTGACTCGTTGAAAGAGTTCCTGGAATCTCCTCGTAATTTAGATTTTAGAGATGAGTGTGACCACTCAAGCGCTAGGTGTGTGTATACTGGTGAAACTTGTGCACACACCTAGCGCTTGAGTGGTCTTTAAAACCTCCTTTTTTTGGGGGGGGGGGGGAAGCTAGGTGAGCCTTGGAGTGTCCAAGTGAGCTTCGGTGTTCTAGGGACTTTAGCCGTGAATCCTCTCGCCCTTAGATGTTCTTTGTACATCATGCATTGTAATGATAGAGTTCCTATTAAAATACAATATTTTTATATCCAGCTGTGTTGTTTATTTACCGGATCTCGAGGTAGTGCATGCCCGCTTTCACAGGCTTTGAGATAGATTATTAACTTCCGTAACTTGTCGCTATAAGGGTCGGTAGACATCAAAAACATGAAATTTGAGTGCATGGGCTGTGGGAAGGCTATCTTACAAGGCGTGATTATTGGTAAATGCTGCACGAGCCGGAATTTCCGCTATTGGAAATGTCAGCCCGTAACATTGGGCCTGAAGGGTTTTTTTTTTTATTCATTCTGAGTGGTAGGTGTACATGGACCCACGCTTGTGCGGGCTGGCGCTTCTCCACAGGTTTTGCTTTCGAATGAGGTTTGGTGGGGTTGTGCTCGCATGTAGGCTCATTTTTTTTTCTCTCTTGTTCTGGTCGCGAAATTATTGCCAGGCTTAAATCCATGAGCAGTATCTTTTATTTTGTTATGTGAGCTTGGCTCATTGGCTGTTTGTTGTTCTGGCATCTGGGGATTGTATTCTAGTCTTCGACTATACCTTTCTGGTTTTATTTTGTTTTTGTACATTTCGTTTTTGGAATAAATTTTGAAATTTTCCCAAAAAAAAAGGGTTGGTCCTGATCTTCTGCAACTTGAATTACATGAACTAAAGTAAATCCCACAGCTTGCAATCCCATTGTGAATATAGAAGCGACAATTGGTGCAGTGAATGTGTAGCTTTAGCTCAAGTAGTATGAATAAGCCCAACTTAGCCTTCTTGATATTCTTAGCTCTTAACCTAATAGTAGGCCCATCTAGAATATGTAAAATGATCTTAAGCTTCTTGGTTAGCAATACTTGGCCCAAATGCTTGATCTGCACTTGAGTTCATAACTTAATTTCCATCATTAACATATCCGACTTCTCTTATATTATTAGTTGAAATCGGTGTACAAGATTCCGCTATAAGTAGGGCATGAGGAAGGTTATAGTGTACGCAGTCTTATCCTTATTTATTATCGAGAGCAGTCTTATCCTTATTTATTATCGGGATGTTGTTTTCAGAGTTTGAATCCGTGACCAAATAGATAATAAGTTAGTATTTGACCATCGTATTCTTCATTTTCATTGAAATTCACCTCAAATAAAACAACTCGATCAATTTTATATTTTGTATATTGGTTGGTCGTGTCCTCTATTTTCTATTCAATGTAACAAAATGTTGATCATTTGACAGGGTTCCTGAGATTGTATTATGGCATATACCAAATAAGCTTATAAGAAGGTTTATCACTTTAGCTCCATGGTTTGGAGTAAACAAGCCTTGGGTGGGTTCCATTAATAAGGAACTAAAACGGGTATAATGGAAATTCTTGTCAAGAGATCTTCTGTGTCAAGGTACGATCATAAAGGGAATCGCTTATTTTTGCAGATCGACAGGTACCTACATAGCATTATGCATGTAAAAGTGCCATTTGATTCTGGAAACTCAAGAAAACTATGTCTAATACATTGACAAGCATGTCCAGTAAATGAATCAGATAGTACTCAACCATGATTTCTTGATTTGAGCTAGCTTGGAAAATGATTATAGCTCTATTAAGGTCTTTAGTGGGCTGTGTTAGTTGTTATGAGCCTCTGTAAACTTGGATCACTGCAGATGAATACCCAGCAAGCCTGTCCCTGGCCGAAAAGTTAAAACTCAAATCTATTGGGAATCCCTTTTTTATTTCTTAAAAAATCGCATAAATGTAAAACAAAACCACTCTAAAACCTGATGTGATATGAGCGGGATTTGAACACCAAATGTCTTATAACACACCAAGAGATTTTGCTTGCTGAACCAACCTACCAGTTTTTTTAATGCCATTTAAAACTAAAAGAAAAGTAAATTTTTATGCATGTTTAATATTTGGAAAACCGTATCTAGAAATGTATGCTTGTCTGTTGCTCCTTGAATTGGTACATAAAGCTTTTAGAAATTATTGGATCATCAAATGCAAAAAAATCTACAATACAATGGAGTTATCACGTCAATAATTCAATAATTTATTGTCATGTATGTTAAATTATTAAAAAAATAACTAAAAATATAAATATTAAATCACACATATCATTTATTAATTTGTTAGTAATGTCACGTCATCCTATACCTCCGTTGCACTGAAGAATTACTCATGAAATGGATAAAGATTTTCTATATGTTGAGTATTATTTTGAAAAGATGGGAAAAAAAAAAGAGAGAAGAAGACCTTGAATGAGAACACTGAAACTTTCATTAAGATAATACTGTGTTGGGAAAAAAAGTGTTGTGATGATGCAATGGTTTCCCTTTTTATTTTATTATTTTTATTATTTATTATTTTTATTTTTGTTAAACCCTCTTAGTAGGGACCAAGACAGATGAGTGGCTCTGAAACTGAAAATGAAGCAATGGCTTTTGTTTTGCTTTAGTGCCTGCTAATGGGTCCCTATTGAATTGTGATGCTTTCACATGGATATGCATGCAGTGTTTGTTAGACATAATTAACCATGGATTGGACTTTTGCTACCCCTGTCAAAATCTATGGCTTTGCTTTCCTAGACATACTGGTTATGGTGGCTATTGAAATTAGCCTATAGGTTCTAGAATTCTGGGGATAACGCAACAGCCGTTACTCTCTTAAGGCATGGATAAGAATACAAAATGATAAAGTGTTAATTTGATATCCGTTTGGTTATGAGTTCGAACACGTTCCCAAAGGATATGGTTTGGTGGTGTAGGGTTCAGGATCTCACCTTGAGGTTTTGGGTTTGAATTTAGAGAGTGCGTTTATTGTAAGAGTCTGGGACAACAATGGATTTTACTTGCTCCGCTTAAACCTGGAAGGGGTGGTTTGACGGTAGAGTTTCCAACGATTTCAAAAAAATTAACGTCAAAATATTTAGCAATAACCTTATCCACTGGTTACAATCTTTCCTAATGCTATATCCTCCTCAATAATAACCTGTTTTTAAGTGGTTCTTCATGCTTACCATTTCTTTAAGTGATTGTTTTTACTCCTGTTTTAATTCTTTTTTCCTTTTGTTCAGCCGCTGTATAGATTATTAAATTCAACAAGATTATTCAAAACAAGCCAAGAAAATTTTTTAATCATGAATCTTCGTTTTTCTTTTCTTTTCTTTGCAATATCATTATCAAAATGAGAGTTTAATCAATGTTGGCAGATGGGTGTGTCATGTGTGCATGTAGTCATAATGACAGAGAAATAGTAAATTATTATGACTTTTTTACCCCTAAAAAAATGTTATTTTCCATTTTTGGCAATTTATGTGAAGTTCATCATTGTTGACAAGTAATTAAAGAATTTTTTTTTGAATCGTTGGAAACTCCGCCGTCAAATTATTCCTTCCGGGTTTAAGCGGAATATGTAAAATTCCCGATTGTCCCAGGCTCTTACAAGAAACGCACTCTCTGAATTCGAACCCAGGACCTCAAGGTGAAATCTCGAATTCTATACCACCAAACCACGTCCCTTGAATACAAGTGATTAAAGCATGCATCTGCTGCAATTGCAATTTTATTATTACTGTACATTATGATAACAAGTTAGCTACTTCCTTTTCCTTCCAAGTAATGATGATTAGTTGATCTGAGTTGTATATGCTTTTCTATCAAAGTTAATTTCATCATTATCAGAATTTAGAGAGAGATTATTCTCATCATTCTATTTTTTATCTGCTTTTGATCAGATCAAGCAAAAAATATAAAATATAAACTAAATAAAAGTGTTTTCTCACCATTTGAGATCGATTACATAGATCATTTGACGTTATTATGATATATCCTGAATTATTGTCTCATTAAACTCGATAGCATTTAAGTTTATCTTTATAGTTTTGTTTCCATGTCAGATTAGGCAAAAACATGAACCATAAGTTATTAAATGTTTATTTATTCATGGCAAGTATGGAATGTTTCATTCTGTTACTCTAAAATCTTGCTTAATTAAAGACAAACCTCAGTCATTGATGCATGACTCTACTTCTTCGGGCCATGGAACAGCTCAAAAGCTATATTACTTCTTTCCCTTGAGATGGTATTATTATCACAAGGGCAACTCAAAGCAGCCTAAGAAAAAGTTTTACAAAATTCTTTAGTTTTTCTTGGGACCTCAACAGCTCAAAAGCCACATTACCCTCACAATGCAGGCTATATTTTGAAGGCAAGAAGAAATAAAGTTGCTATTTTTTGGAATGATTGATGGTCAAAATTTGGTTTAATTGATAAAGTTGTTGAAGGCATGTATAATTTGAGCTTCTTATGGGGGATAGTGGGACCTAATTAATATCAATTATAATAACTTATGGGGTATGGTAAGAAAATTCTTGTTTAACCCCACAAATTAAAAGTTTTAGATTACAATAAATGCCTTTTTTTCCTGAGGCTGAAGAAAAAGCACTTTCAACTGCTATCAGGCAGCAGTCCCCACCTTGGAAATATATTAGATTCATTGCCTTATAGACACACATTTTTAGTAAGGCACTGTTACTTTAAACAGCATGAAACTTAATTCAAAACATTTATTGAAAGCTGCCCTCACAGTAATATAAGGTTTTTGCCTACTGTATTGCAGAGAGATGGATATTTTCCTGGTAATTATCACTATTTGTTTATCATCCGATACGAGTTTAAGCGAAATAGGTAAAATTTTCCGTTGTCCCAAATTCTTTCAAAAAACACACCCATGGATTCAAACTTAAGATTTGGACAACCAAATCATAAACCTTATACCATCAAGCTACACCATTTGGGAACGTAATTACTACTTTTTTTTTGAAATCGTTGAAAACCCATCGCCAAACCACACATTCCGAACTTAAGCGGAGCAGGTAAAACCCTCGATGTCCAGGCTCTTTCAAAATATTTTCTTATTCCCCTGATCTTAAAATTTTAACGATAAATAATTTTTATTTAATAGGTAAAATGAGATTTTCAATGAAAGTTTTTTCCTTGGTTATCAATGGTAATACAGTATTATGAAAGATATAGTGAGTAAATGGCAAATCTCAAAAGTTCTCCCTTTTTTGAATGGGTGGTTGATATTTTTCCTTATATATATTTTGGGTTTTGCTACTTATTCTCCTTCAATTTTCGTAATATTTCGATATCTCAATTATGTCGAAACTTTTATTTAAAAAAAAAAAAAAAATTATTTCGTAGTTGGGATGAATCTTTCTATGAAATTTTGACTATCATTAGTGTAATTGGATATTATAAAAATTATAATTGATATATGTTTGGGGAAAATCGGACATCTGACACGCAGCTGACAACACCTAGAAGGGGATTTAGAGCTATCATTAGGGTTTTATCCGGGATCGCTTCAGAATCTAACTACATGAAGCCCCTTACCAGAGTCTGACCTAGAAGCCCCTATCAGAATCTGAATTCAGGACCTCCCATCAAGGTCTGAATTCAGAACTTCTCGACATAACATTTATTTCAGACTCATCTATAGAAAAGACAAGTAAGGATTGCGAGAAGAATTGGCCCATGATATCAACTTCATAATAACGTAAATCCTTTAAATAAGGAAA